>JAGSPU010000407.1:0-61123 GCA_019321725.1 Paulownia fortunei | reverse complement strand
GCCACGTATAAGGTGAGTGATGTGAGAGATAACTGAAAACGATAGCTTAAAATAAGATGAATATTATTTTTTGTTTGCTTTTTGTGGGGGCTAACAGCTCAAGGGTGACACCTGTCTCATCCTTCTATCCTCCACTTTAATTCACTTTCACATTTTTTAACACAAAAAGTGTGTTCTAAAACACTACATAGTAGTGCAAACATGGACTCTTTTTATAGTATTTTAATTATAAGAAATTGAAACTTTCCAAAATTGAGATTTGAAAATCAACTATTTTGATTTGGGAAAAATGAGGATCTCTTTTTAGGGAAATTAAAAAATTTTATTTAGTAAGCAATCGGTGGGAAAAAAAAAAAGTTAATGTAAGGAGATGAATACTAAAGAAAAATGGTAAAAATTCTTTTTCTATTTTAAATTATTGAATTCTTTGGTTGATATACTATATTAAAGGCTGTACTCATACCATTACTTTAGTTTTAAAATTTTGAATTACTTAAGTTACTAAGTATATTTTTATATTAAAATTAAAAAATATTTTTTAATTAAGAAAAAGTTAGAAGTTAAATTAAGATAAAAAAATGCTCAAAATATATTAATAACTGCATGAATTTATATAGTATAAGGGTCATTTTTTCTAAATATTTAATTCAACTAGGCAAGTGTTACATTTGTTAGGCAAGTGCTATATTTGTTAATTTAGAAAAGTGTTGAAACTATACACGAATATAACATATTTTATCTAATTTAATTCATAAATTATTATATTTATTAATTTAGAAAGGTGTTTGCAACTAAAAATATAGCTCATTACCTTAAATAAAATATTGTAGTATCATATCTTATTTTATTTTTTGTAATTTTAATTAATGTTCAAATCACATCTAAGGAACAAAGTAGCAGAGATCATAATTATAACATGCAAAGACTCAACCTGAGCGCCATTTGTCGACCTCTCAATTCCAAAATTGGAATAAGAAAACCCAATTCGTAAAAGTGGAAACACAAACAAGTGTGGATGATCCACCAAACGAGCAATCATTATTGGAACCTCAAAGGCCCACGTATTATATTGTCTTTTGAACTTTTCATAAACCCTTTGCCCTTTTGCTGTTTAGGTGTCACGTGTCCTATACGCTTTCTTATCCAAGTTACCTAAAGATCGGCCTGGTAATAAAGTCTGATTCGGAATCCGTTCGAATCCATCCAGCCTAAAGTATGTTTTAACATATAAATAAATTTGGATCGTCGGTTTTTGTTTTTATTTTCAAATTTGTGGGGACTTGATAATTTTTTTTATATTTTTAAAATTATTATATATTATTAAAAAATAAATTAAATTTTTTATTTTTGATTCAATTGGTGTTCATATTTGAATTGGATGTTATATTTATAATTTCAATAAAATTGAGTTTTCTAGTTATAGTGGAATTCTTACTCATGAAAGATGGTTCAATCCAACGAGTTTAGCAGACGAATTTAATTTGAAATACGTGTATCGACAATCAACTGTATATAGATATATTCGATCCACTTTTATATATGAAAATTGATTCATATGATTGTTGCGTATTTACTTACATATATAATGTTATGTTTTTAAAAAAAATAATTTTTTAATAATATTATAATATTATTAAAATTATAAATCGAGTCTCATAAATTTAATGGGTCTGTCCATCAATTCAAATTTGGAATGAGTCTAAGTTTTTAACAATTTAGCGGGAGCCCTAGACAATAAATATCCAATAAAAAATACGAAAAAAACTTATTATACTATAAAAAAGTACTTTTACGACTTAAAACCTATTTGATAGGTACTTCAAGATTATGCTTGGATTTTAAATTCTGGTAAATATAAAATAAAATATTTAAGATATATAATATAACAATTAATATTTTTTGAACCAAAATTTAATATATATGTATCACATGGATCAATTAGATTATGAATAATTACCTTCTTTTTACAAAAAAAAGTTGCTGCGAGTGGGAGACAGATATTTGCAGATTGTCCAAGACATTTCTCATTGACAGCTCTCCTAAAGCCCCATAAAACTTGTCAATTTGTTGTAGGTATATTGAATTTTTTTTTCCTTTCTACTTTAAGCTAAGTGGGTAAATGTTTTTTTTTTTTTTACTTTAAATCAATTGTTTTGTATCAATATGAATTTAATTTTTTTTAATATATTCAATGGAATACTATTTAGATTATCTTGATAACACATTTTTTATCCATTGTATATATTTGCATGTATATTTAGCAATTAATTTTTAATAAATGACAATTAATACTTGTCTACTCATATAATTTCGATGAGAAAAAAATTATCTTACAAGATATTGTAATATATTAAATTAAAAGATATCTTGTGACTTTGACTTCCTGAATACACCATAATTATAATGTTGCTTAGAATTGACAACTCTTCAAAAAAATAATACAATTATTTATTACAAAATTACACTTTTTATGTCTTATTAAACTAACAAAAAAACTTTGGTCAAACTAAAAATTAAGCACCCCCAATGGGATTATATAAATTGTTTATTAATTAATAATATTCAGAACAATTATTTTCACTTTCATTTATTTATTAAAGTTATTAGTTTGTTTTTGAAAATATTATCTTATAATAACAATTTGTATACTAATTTAGAAAAATAAATTACTATTCGTATTGACTTTTGCATATATAATAATAGTTAAGTTGACATCATTCTTATCAAGTACATATTTAGAAATAAATAAACATCATAATGTGTAACATAAATTATTTAATTTATATAAAACTTAAAATTACAATAACCTAGAATATACAATAATTGTTATTTACATATTTTTTTCAAAAAAAATAATAACATTCATATTAATTTATACATATTTATGTTGAATAAGTTATCCTATATTTAAGTATTATTACTATTAGTAATTAGATGATGAAAACACTTTCAAATTAAAAATACACACACACACACACACACACACACACACACACACACACACATATATATATATATATATATATTTATATAGATGGTGAAAACGTTATTTGTTGTAATATTTTCTGACATTGAAAGTGTTACATAAAGTACTGCTTTCTCTAATTTTTTAAAAAATAAAAAATTTAAAAAATATTATTTTGAATAATACTTTATCATAATTTTGGTAAACGCTATAATTATTTTCATTGTATTTTGTTAAAAATCCAACACGGATGCAAATATCACGTTTTTGGTAGGTGAATTTAATCGAAAAGGTATTTTTTAATAAATATTAAGAAATTAAAATGTCAAATTACTACACTTAAAAGTTGGGATCTAAAACCAATACAAAATAATTAGTTAAAAGGTCAATTTCATCACATCCCCCCCCAACCCAACCTATGTTATGTACCCCTAATGTAGACATAAAAGAAGTTGAGATTAGAACCAACACCTCTTAACATTTGTTGTGTTCTCAGTCATCCTATATTTTAGTGAAGCCAGATGTGAAATTTGTGACATCAAAGTCGATGTTGATGCAATTTTATTTTACAATGTCCTTCGAAATAAGGCAGTATTTGCAAACACTAAACAAAGTGTTTTTCAACTTTTAGTTGAAAAAAATAATAATTTAAAAATTTATTTACCAAACACTCTCTTTTAACTCATTCTTCTTTTCAATAACACCTTACAAGCACTACCAACTTTTACTTCTTAACTACTTTTCACTTTTTCTACCATAAAATACTTTTTCTAAAAACAGAAAATTCCCTAAAAGAAATTACTGATTTAGTTTTACAGGGGAATGTTTTCTTTCGGTCATCAATGTGACCCAAAATTGTGTCGGCCTCATCTTTATATTCTTAACAAGGCCCATATCTTGTGGTGTGGGCTAGCTCAAGCACTTTCAAGGTCTGTCTGAAAATGCTTTCCAAATCAGCTTGCCGGCCCAATTGATTAAGAGGGTGTACACAGTGTCTAAAACATGTTATAAAATAATATTTGAAAATTTATACGGTTTTGTTTGTAGTTAGTTGGTTTTCATATTTTTGTGAAAAATAATTGGGAAGATTTATTGTGGGAAATATATTGAAAATTGTGAAGTATATTTGGATTTAGCTATGAGGAAGACAAATCATTTAGTAAGATTTTGTATCATTATTGAATATTATTATATGTTGGACAATAAAAATAAATTTTTTATTGATAAGAGGATCGGAATATATAAATCGGACTGAAAACAAACAAAGCCTAACATATTTTATAGTCTCTGGCAATTTTTAAAATAATACCCAATTTAATTCTGAAAATTAATAAATTTCTTTATTCTCAATCTTGTAAAGTACAAGATTATTAATATTAACTATCTAAAAATTATTATTAACCGTTAGAGTTCATAAGATACTAAATGCTCGTGTATTAGATACGGTAAGATATACAAGGATTGTTTTTAGAAACTTCCTACATTCTTTACAAAATTCCTACACTTCTAGGATAACTTAATTTATATGTGGGCCAATAAATTGGGCTAGTGAGCCTCCACCCAAGATGTTGATTGTGACATGAGTAATTGGTGGGCCGTGATAATAAAATATAAATAGCCAATTTTCATGACAGTTTTTTTGACAACCATAACAAATAAACGAAGCACGGAGAACAGGGCTATAATTTTACATAAACATAAACTCTACATAAACAACAAAAGGTAATATATTTTCGATTTTAATAATTGAAATTCCCTAAAATTCCTGAATTTATAGATCTATAGCTCTTTTTTTGCAGCAAAACACTAGTTATTTCCATTTTTTTTCAATCTCTATTTATTAATTAATTAGTGGTTTTTCTTTTCTTTTTTACGTTTGCTTGTTATATATATATATATATATATATATTATTTTCTATGTGTTTGTTTTGTTTTTGTTGATTTAATTTTATAGAGCATGGATCGATAAAACTCAGTTGGAAATGGATGAAAAATCAGTTGAAAGAGGATATAAGCGCAGCAGAGATCGAACTTGGACAGCAAGAGCAGCGCCTAGGCGCTGCCATCGGGCAAGTAAGGGCAAATTGGTATTTTATGCCATCTTTAGGGCATCTTCCATCAATTTTAAGTATTCCAAAAGCCTCCATATCAGATTTGGGGAGAGGGGGAGAGAGGGAGAGAAGAGAAAACAAGTCAAGAAAGAAGAAAGAAGAATAAGAAGAAGATGTGAGAATTCTTCCATGGATTGTGAAGAAGACATCTAAAGGGAAGAAACTCATCATCTTCCATTTCATTTTCCTCTTTTTCTCATTAATTATGTTCATGGATATTGTTAAGTTATTTTTCATTTTTATCATCATGAACTAATATATTTTTCTAGGGTTATGATGTAATCTAATTATGATGTTTTGAATATTTGTATCAATTCAATTCTCGATTTATTTTGAAGTTGAGTTTTCTACATTGTTTTTAATGCTTTCAATTACTTGGCCACTAATGAATGATTTGTTAATCATATTGACCAGGGAGGTGATATATGTGTCTAGTTCTATGTGTAGAAAATCATAAATTGCATGTGAGATAGGAATATATACTTACATGGTTTGTGTAGTCTTGTTGGAGATCCATAAAACTTAATGAATTGTTGATTGTTATAATTCACATAGGAATATAGTGGGTTAGCAATTGATGATATTTTCATTAGACATTGGGAGAAGCTAGTGGATAATTTAGGAATTTCCGACTATCACTTGGGAAATAAATTGAGATTGATGAGATGAATTATTCAATTCGGATTAATGACGATGAAATTATAACCTTAGGCTTTTAAGTTAGTGGATTTTATCTTTAAATACTTTCTATCATTAATTAAGTTTAGTTGAATTTAGTTTATAAACAAAAGCGCAAAAATGCATTTATTCAAATAAAATTAGAGTTAACATAATTTCGGTACTTAATAATTCAACAATATTCATGGGAACGATAATTGATTCATCACTTTATTACTTGTAATAACGTGTACTTGCGTTCATGAATTTTCGCAACACTAAGATATAAATTTATTGCACTTGTTTCATGTTTGTATCGAAGAAAATTGTAGTGATATTTAGATTGTCTAAAAGAAAAAGTTATTTGTGTCACATTTTATAAATGTCAGGACATTTATTTTTTAATGTATGTCTGAACCGTATTATTTTCAGTACTAACCGAAAGAAGGGATGTAATCTGATGAATATTGGAGCAATCAATAATGGAATCTGCTTATTGAATTGAGACTTTCAACTTCAAGAACTATTAGGTTTTAATTTGCTTCTTGTTTTAGAGTTGATTACACTTGTGTAGAGTGGTCACCTGGTCCGACTATTCACAATTTTTGCTTAACCCAAATATTTGCTGAAAATCCTTTTCAAATTTCAAAATTTAAAAAATATTACCGATTACCTTTGGTCTCGAGTGGTCACCTGGTCTGACTTTTCATAATTTTTCCTCAACACAAACATTTGATGAAAATCCTTTTAAATTTCCAAAAGTTAAAAAATATCTTTCTGGTAATTGGCATTTTACCACTTGTGAAATGGTAAAACAATAAATAACCCATGTGAAATGAAAAGGAAAAAAAAAAAACAAAGACAAATTTGTTTGTATAAAAAAATAGGCAAATAAATAACACCCAGCTATTTTTTTTTAACTAAATTAGAAGGGACCAACACACCTTTATATATACATAATAAATATATTTGTGTTTTTTTATTATAGATTGATTGTGATATGTGAAGTTGTTTATCAAATACATACATACCGCATATATATTCACTAATAGTATTGTACGATATTCCAAATTATATTAAAATAAACAAATTATTCTTTAATCATAAGTTCTATTAATTATATTTAAGTAAAGACAATACACATTTTTATGATGAAGTTTAATATGCTAACGCAAAGTAATGGATATTTCATTTCTTAATATATCTTATTAATCATGCGCGAGATAAAATTTTAAAATTTATAGCCATTATATTATTTTGTTTCAATATTTGATATTTCTTGAATACATTAATAAAAATATTAGAAAAAAAGTATAATATTTCATATCTTTCAAAGTAAGATCTATATTATTAATAAAAATATTCTATGTAAGCACATTCAATGATATAACTCGAAATGATTATGAAAAAATAATAAATAAAGTAAAAATTTATTTTCATTATAAACAAAGTAGAAATTTATCACATATAGTATGCTTGTCACTTCTAATTTGATAGATGAAAAAAATTGAAGTTGGGTGTTGTATTAATCATTTTTTCTAGAAAATAAGGCCATAATTAATCTATTTGTATTTCAGATGGATTATTGGTGAAAGCGATTTACCCCACTCTCCCGAAACCAAACGACCACATTGTACGTTTAGGGTTGAAAAGCTCGTACATTTAAATTTGGCAATATCTTCTAATCCCGTTTGCCCAAACGTGTAGACGACTTGTTCGGATAGCATGCAAATATCGGGAGAGTCTTATCCCAACTCCCAATTATTTATTTCTACCAAAAAGAAAATATTAACTGCCACGGATGCTGGACCGAAACAATAAATAGTTCAGAATCGCGTAGTAAAACGGTCAGGGCTCTAACAAAGAAACGAAGCCGGAGAAGAGGGCTGGAGTATACGATCATATCTTTACTTACACAGCACCAAGGTAATAATTTTTAGATGTTAATTATTCAAATTCCCCTGAAAGATTCATGAAATTCGGATCTGTAGCTGTTCTTTTTACCAGCAAAACCCTAGTTATTTTCTCTTTTTTTTTCTGTAATCTTTAATTATTAGCGTTTTTTTTATTGCTTTATATATATATATATATATATATATATATACACACACACACACATATATATATGTGTGCGTGTGTGATTTCTTTATGTTATGTTTTGATTTTGTAGAGCATGGATTGGTACCAGAAGGTGGAGAAACCAAAAGTGGTAACACCTATTGATGAGAATGAGATTCAGATTACGAGCCAAGGCAGGATGCGAGGCTACACCAGTCTGGTTCAGGTATTCTACATATTTGCATATTAAACTAATTTGATCAATTTTAACGCAATGCTTTGGTAGATTATGTATTTTATGGTTTGTCTTCCTGTTGTTTTGATATCGTATTTTTTTTATTTACTTATTTTTGGGGCATAATTTTACATTTGTAGTCTTTATCTCATTGGTCAAAACGTGGATCTTGTTATAAGATGGTGTTGCAGAAACTTATGTGATACTTTTTGCAATTTTAGGAATTCATTTATCAGGGGTATACTTAGTGAGTGGAATCACTTATCAGGGTTATGAGTGGCATATGGGTTTCTAAATGGGTTTTGCTTAAGTTCTGTTTCGGAAAATTATTATGCCCAAATGTCCCTCCTATTCTGGGGCCAATGATAAAAATCCATTAGAAATTTATTTTTTTTTTTTTGGTAGTATACTGAATATTTGACCTTTGTCCAACAATATCAAATTTTTAGTGATATTCTTTAAAAAGAAGTTGGGTTGGTAATTTATGACAACTGTTTATTCTGCCTGACATTATTTTTTCTAACTTGTTGTAAATGGTGATTACAGTTATGTATAGAAATTGTAACTTGTAAGATTATAAATATCCAATCTAAAATTAATCCTGTGTTTAATCATGAAAGGGCGATGGAGATGTTATTGATGGGGATGCTTTTTCTGATAGATCATTTAGGATGGAACGTAAGCGTGGCCAACAATGGTTTTCAGATAATGCTAAGCTAGAGTTATTTCCTTGCAAAAAGCAGGGTGTTGAAGTTCCAATTAATAAGCCAGAATCAGGAATCATCATGTCTAATGCTATGGATTACCCAAAAATAGGAGTTAATTATGGTGGAATTAGAAAAGTCAAGGTTGATCAGGTTAAGGACCTTGAAAATAGATTGCATACATCTATGGAACACGACTTAGGTATGTCCATGAATCAGACATACACCAGGGGAAGTGAAAACACCTTCATATCCATGGAGCAACCCTATGGTAAGGAATTTGGAAATGCCACATCATTGGGCCATTCCTACGACATCAGAGATGCAAATATTAGATCAGTGGGTTCGACTTTTGATAATGCTGAAATAACAACCCAATCTCGTAATAAAGGGGGTTCTAATGCCATATCTTTTGGTAGTTATCAAGATGTAATGGATGCTCTAGCAAGGCCTGTTAGTAGTTATAGCTTATTATATGAACTATCTTCAGTTCAAACATCAAAAACACCTCGCAAAAAGGAGGTGAATGTGACAAATGGCAATGCTATTGTGAGCAGATTTCAGAAACCTAAATCCAGATTGGAATCTACATATAAAAATAAGTCGGAGAAAAAAGCTATCAGCAAAGAAGCATCGAACAGATTCCCAACTAATGTCAAGAGTTTAACAGTGACTGGTATGCTTGATGGGGTGCCAGTGCGATATGTTTCTGTATCACGAGAGGTAATTGTTATATATTGTCTTCTTTTCTTCATAGTTTTTTGTTCTTCTTTTCGTCACTTTTTTGATATTTTCTTGCATAATACAAGGAGCTTTCTGGAATTATCAAAGGCTCTGGCTATCTTTGTGGGTGTCGGTCCTGTAATTATTCTAAGGTAAGGATCTATCTTATTCTCCTCATAAAAGACAGTGACTATATCTTTGCCATTTTCACCTGTTAAATTATTTTGATTGTTGTATAGGCACTTAATGCTTATGAGTTTGAGCATCATGCTGGTTGCAAGACAAATCACCCAAACAACCATATACACTTTGAGAATGGAAAGACTATCTATCAGATAGTTCAGGAGTTAAAAATCACCCCGGAGAGTATGTTAGTTGATGCCATTCAGACTGTGACTGGTTCTCCTATAAATCAAAAAGTCTTCCATGTTTGGAAAGGTATGAACTGTAATATCATACCCTCTTCCCATCTCAAAGTTTTCTTATTCTGTATTCCTTATTCCTTCTTTTTCCTTGTGCTAGAATCATTCCAGGCAACCACCGGCAAGTTTCAGCGTATTTCTACGAAGAAACAACTACATTTGTGAGAGTAACACTCAAAATGAGAACTTGGTTCAAATTTAATTTGGATATTATCTTTCAAGTGCACAGAGACCAGTACTTTTGTATTTAGACATAATATGGTGTCTCACATTAAGTGTCTTGTTCTCCATTTAGATTCCTCACATTATCATCACTAGTTGTCTACAATAATTCTTTTAGATATTACTTCATGCTCCATTGACTCCATCCAATCACTTGTAAAGGGTGCATAAAGCGTGAAACAAGTAATCTCAATAAGTTATTAGCTTAGCTTCCCCCATCAAACCCTCTTTCCCACCCCACCCCGAAAAAAAGAGAGAGAGAGAAATATTAAAGGGTACTCCGTATATTTTGAATTAAAAACCAATAAACGTTTGTCATTGCAACTAAAGTTTTCACACTACGAAGGCCGTGCCGCCATCGCCCATCAGTATTCTTTCTTGTGTTTTGTAATTCAAGATATAGAATCTAAAAAATCCTAGTTTTTGCAACTAAAATTTTCACCCCATACTCTCGGAAACATCTCTCATTTGTTGTGTATTATAAGATATAGAATCTTGAAATTCTAGTTTTTGCAACAAAAAGTTTCACATTAATGTTATGTATTTCAGGATGTAGAATACAAAAAACTCTAATTTTTGCAAATGAAATTTTTCTCCCACCACTCTCTAGTATCTCTCTTGTACTTCGTATATTTTGAATTAAAAATCAAAAAACCCTTGTCATTGCAACTAAAGTTTTCACACTACGAAGGCCGTGCCGCCATCGCCCATCAGTATTCTTTCTTGTGTTTTGTAATTCAAGATATAGAATCTAAAAAATTCTAGTTTTTGCAACAAAAATTTTCACCCCATACTCTCGGCAACATCTCTCATGTGTTGTGTATTATAAGATATAGAATCTTGATATCCTAGTTTTCTACATAAATAGAAACCAATTAGAGAGAGCAATCCTGTATTTATACGTTGAAGAATAGTACTTTGGAATAACTTATTAAAATCCTTAAAATGCTCAACAACATAACAAGAAAATTCTTATGGTTCTCTCAATGAACGAACTTCATGAAGTGGAAGTTGGGGATCTATGTGTGTGCACGAGTTCACAGGGCGTTCCAATTTATGGTGGAGATCAATCTTAATTCCTCTTACCATCAATTTTTTCGCACCAACATTTGCAATTCCACAGTCCTGCAGGAGAGTTATCCTTCACATATTAAGCAAAAACATTAGCAAGGGCATCACATCAGACAGACAAAGCTGTAGTGGAATAATCATTACATAAATACTATGGAGGTTCAGAAATAGTGATTTTAGAAATAAATATTGTTGCCTAATATTGAATTCCGCAATTTATAGCAGGCTGGACTTACCTGTTTTGATATGGAATGATTCAAGAGAAAATCTCTTTCATGGTTAGTCAGTAAATTTTTAAGAGTCTGATTTTCATGCTTGTCCTTCTCCTTCTGTAGCAATTCCTCCACCCTCTCTTTCGTAAACGGATAAGCTTGTATCCCATAGTGATATATGAGATCAAACACATCTAGAATTGTTGAATCTTTATTAGTGTTTGGTTGTATAATAATCAAGCAGGGTATACCTTCTATATCAAATCTTCGATTCAAAGCTCACTTTGATTCCAAGTCAGAAAATGGAATAGCGAGCCATGGCATCAAAGCACGGTAGTCATCAAAGGCATCATGGTCTTCATCAGATGAAACAAAGACTATCTCAAAGCCAGGATCATAATTCTTAAGTTGCTCATAAGCATTGGCCAGTACTGGGGTGAACTTACGAGAAGGCGGATACCAGTTAGCAGAAAAGTAAATGCCAACAATTTTGCTTTCGAGATCAGAGATTTTCACCTGCATCAAGAACAGGCACATGAAAATGAAGAAGAAGAAGAGAAGAAGAAGAAGAAGAGATTCATTTCGCATAATAGATTCATATTTTGATAAATGAAGCAATTCACTTTATAAGAGGAGGATTCTCTATAAACTCATATGAGATATGCGGCAGCTACAAGTAATGCAACTGCCTCTTACACATTACTCATGGCAGCAAAATGATGTTTTATTTGAGAAATGCACGTGGGAACACTACTCATTCATCAAATAAAACCAAAGGAATATGAAACCCATGACAATGCCATATAGTTTTTGGTAGAAGAGGCATTAAATGCTGGACAAAAATTAAGGAAAAAAACATGATAATTAACTAAGCGTGCCAGACAAATCAATTCACTCCACTCCAAAGATGAGGTAGAACCAAGTTACCCAAAAAAAAAAAAAGATACTAGCATCCATCATCTGAATTGTGTGCCCAAAAAGACAGTTTTCTGACATAGGGCAATAATTGAATTCTGGAAAAGAATAACTGGCCTGCAGGCTCGACTTTGTTTGAATTCAACTTATCTGAATTCTGGAGTTTCTTCATTGTCTTTCATCTTGTCTTCCACCAAACTTGAAAATATATCCAGCTTATAATTAGGTGATTAAGTTTGTAATGGGGCACATAAAGCATGAAACAAGCAATCTATGCAAGTTATTAGCTTCCCCCATCCAACCCTCCCCACCCCGAAAAAAAGAGAGAAAAAGAAATATTAAAGTCGGCAAAGGATAACTTCATGAAGTAGATGTTGGTGATCTATGTTCATAGAGCGTTCCATTAAATGGTGGAGATCATGAAGTCTTAAGTGACCATAGAATTCCTCTGTGTGCGATTTTCGGTGCTATGATCACATGGTTGACACCAGTACATTTTCTTTCAGTATAGAGTCTCCTCTAAGCCAATCAAGTCAAGTTTCAATGAGAGGTCTATGCTCTAATTAAATTGAAGTCAAGCATTAGGAACATATGCTGTAACCATCTCATTAGCTCGAAGAAGTTTTCAAGAAACATAAAAAACATTTAGAGATACTGTAGCTAAGTATTTGTCACAAAAATAACTAGCAGGAGTTAAGATTCGGCATTTTGAATCGATTTCATCATATATTTCAATTCATGAGGAGATATCTAAGTATATATGATTCACAATCAATATTTATCTTATAAATATGAAAATAGAAAATGAAACAGTATCTTGCCGAACAGAATCTGAACTGAAGATTTAGAGAAGGAAATGCTACTATTACTGGGAAATAAATTCAGCAACAACCCACGTACCGAAACGAAAACAGTAACTAGTAAACCAGAAAGCAATCATGTGTCTTTTCAATCTTCAATTCAACTACCTAAAGAAAAGATCCCAGCAAATAACTCGACCCATAATCAAGACTGGCACACACACACACTCAGATAAAGGGTTCTAAGTTCCAACCCCTCACTCCAACAAAAGATGGACAAATTAACCAGAAAGCATTCAATATTTTTCTTTTAGACTTTCAGTTAAACTTACCCAGAAACCTTGTCCCAAAAAGAAGCTTGACCCATTATCAAGATTTGCACACACACAAACAGATATAAAGAGTTACCTGAGTTCCAGTGGGAGACAGCAGAAAGTCACGATCTTTGGAGGCCAAAGAGAGACAATCTGGAGGCAGAAACCATTTCAGATTCACCATACCTATAGTTCTCCAAATCATAGGCATCATCAACTCCATTAGCCTTCTGATTACTCTTCTCTTCAATCTTTTTCCCTTCTTCTTCTTGCCTCATCTCTCTCTCTCTCTCTGCCCGCCGAAGTACAGTGTTGCCACTGCAAAATTGTAATGCTATATGTCTAGCAAGTCTGGTTGCTTATAATACTAATTCTCAATTTCTCATGCATTCCCATCAAAAATTTTAAATTATTGAATTCTTTGGTTGATAAACTATAAGTTACTAATTATTTATTTAAATTAAAATTAAAAAATATTTTTTTTATTTAAGAAAAAGTTTGAAGATGAATTAAGTGTGAAAAATGCTCAAAATATATTAAGAATTATATAGATTTCTATAGTATAAGAATAATTTTTTTCAAATATTTAGGCAAGTGTTACATTTGTTAGTTTAGAAGGTGTTTTAAGTACACACAAGTATAACACATTTTACATCGTTTAATTCAAAAAGTAAATATTATATTTATTAATTTAGAAGTGTATTTGCAACCAAAAATATAGTTCAGAAATATAATTTATTTTATCTTAAATTAAAATATTATATTATCATCTCTTATTTTATTTTTTGCAATCTTAATTATTGTTCAAATCACATTTAATGACCAAAGCACCCAGAAATAGTAATTATAACATGCAAAGACTCAACCCTGAGCCCATTGTCGACTTCTCAATTCCAAAACTTGAATAAAAATCCCTAATCCGTAAAAGTGGAAATACTAACAAGTGTGGATGACCCACCAAACAAGCAATCAGTTAATCTCTAAGGCCACGCATTGTACTGTCTTTTGGACTTTTCGTAAACCCATTGCCCTTTTGCAGGTGTCACGTGTGTCCTATATGTTCACGTCTCCAAATTGCCTAAAAATAGATATGGTAATAGGGTTTGGTTTAGGTCCGTCCGAGCCTAAAATATATTTTAGCATATAAATAAAATTGGGTATTTTGTTTTTAGTTTCAAATTCGTACGAACTCATATTTGATTTGTTTAATTTTTTATATTTTTAAAATTATTATATATTATTAAAAATTAAATCGAATTTAGAATTCTTGACTCAATTAATTTTTATATTTGAATTGAATGTTCATAATTTGGATGGAATTAAATTTTTTAATTGGGTTAGGATTCCTTGTGTAGAAAAATATATATTTCTTATATATATATATATGCATCCCCAACAACATAATGAATGAACGTTTTCTCCCAAAACTGTTTTCATATTCTCTTTTAAACTAACAAAAAAACTTTGGTGAAACTAAAAATTAAAGAACGCCCCAATGGGATTATACAAATTGTTTATTAATTAATAATATTCTGAACAATTATTTTCACTTTCATTTATTTATTAGTTAATTTTTGAAAAAATTATCTTATAATAACAATTTGTATACTAATTTAGAAAAATTAAAGTACTATTTGTATTAACTTTTGCATGGATAATAATAGTTAAGTTGACATCATTATTATTAAATACATATTTAGAAAATAAATAAACACCATCATGTGTATCATAAATTATTTAAATTATATAAAACTTAAAAATTACAGTAACCTAGAATATACAATAATAGTTATTACATATTTTTTAAAAAAATTAAAAACATTTATATTAATTTATGTACATATTTATTTTAAATAAGTTCTCCTATATTTAAGTATTATTACTATTAGTAATTAGATGATGAAAACAGTTTCTGATTAAAAATACATATATATGTGTATATGTATATGATGAAAACGTTTGTTGTAACATTTGCTAACATTGAAAGTGCTACATAAAATACTGCTTTCTGTGACTTTTTAACCCAAAAAAAAAATACAAATTAAAACTATATACACTTTATCATATCCAAATTAATACAAACTTATTAGTTAAAAGGTCAATCCCCCCCCCCCCCCCCCCACCAACCTAAGTTATCTACACCTAATGTAGACATGAAAGAATTTGAGATTAGAACCAACACCTAACATTTGTTTATTTGTTGTGTTCTTAGTCATCCTATATTTCAGTGAAGCCAGATGTGACCAAAACAGTTCTTAAAAAAAAATTAATGAATTGGGTTTTCAAGGCCCATATCTAGTGGTGTAGGCTAGTTCAAACACTTTCAGGGTCTATCTGAAAATTAATGGGGGCATTTTTTCCCAAGCAACTTGCCGGCCCAATTGATTAGGAGGGTGTACACTGCGTCTAAAACATGTTACAAATTTATTTTTTTTGAAAATTTATACGATTTTGTTTGGAGTTAGTGGGGTTCTACTTCTATATTTTTTATAAAAAAAATAATGAAAAATATTTACTATGTAAATATATATTGAAAATTGTGAGATATGTTTGGTTTTAACTGTAGGATGAGACAATTATTATCGTAGATATCATATATTTGTTTAGTTAGCAGTGTTGTCATATCATAATCGAATATTATTATATATTATTTTAAATTATTATAATAATTGAATAACTAAAATATATTTAGTATTAATAAGATCATTGGAATATGTAAACGGTAAACCGGACTGAAAGCTCACAAAAGTTAACATATTTTATAGTCTTTAATAATTTTTAAATGGTACCCGACTTAATTCTGAAAATTAATAAATTTCTTTATTCTCAATCTTGTGAAGTACAAGATCATTAATATTAACTTACTAAAAATTATAATTAACTATTAGAGCTAATAAGATGTTAAATACTCGTGTAGTGCCTATTATTGAATAAATAAAACTAAATAAATAAATTCATATCTACATAATCACTAATAATTACAATCTTATAATAAATCTTAAAATTTATGCCCACAATCAATTTTCTTATAATGTACAGTAGATCCTCTTAGGTAAATCAACGGTTCCGGATGGAGCCCACGATACGTATAAATATGCTATTTTCAATAGCAGGGGTTATCAAAGTTTTTTGATAATCATAATTAACTAAGGAAAAAACGGAGAAGAGGGCTAGAAGAATAGAACGTGTTCTCTCTTACCAGCCTGTCAAGTTACATCGCTTATGCCAGGAGAGTGCTTCACGTATATTTATACCTGATGGTATTAAAAAAAAAATTAACTATAAATATCAAAATTTTGACGTTGTACGCTGTACTATTATTATTGATTGCACTCCAATAACGAAAATAGACTAAAAAAAATTGATTTAATAAGGGAAGAAAATTTTACAAATTAGAATGATATGTCCTAGCCCCAATCAAACTTGAAAATTCCATAACATTAAAACGAAGGCGTACTTTAGGTTACAATCTTGTTTAAGGCTCCGATAAAATTATCGGCGATGATTGCAGTTAAACTTATTAAATATACATGTGTATATATATTTCTTATGTTAAGGAAGGTGGAACAATTCTATGGTAAAGAAGGTAGAAACGTCGCATTGATAGGCTATTCCTATGACATTGGAGATGCAAATATTAGATGGAAGGGTTCAAACTTTAAGAAAAGTAATAATAATACTGTCACAATAACTCAATCTCCTAATAAATGGGACTCTATTGGTATATCTTTTGATAGTTATCAAGATGTAATGGATATTCTGTAATGTTAGTTAGCAGCTATAGTTTAGTGTATGAACAATCATCAATTCAAACACTAGTAAAACCTTGTAAAAAGGAGGTGGATGTGCCAAATAGCAATGCTATTGTGCACCTAAATCCATATTGAAATCTACATATAAAAAAAAAAGTAAGAGAAAAAAGTTATTGGGAAAGAAGCACTAAACACATTTCCAACTAATGTCAAGAGTTTAACAATGACTGGTATGCTTGATAGGGTGCCAGTGCGATATGTTTTTTTTGATCACGGGAGGTAATTGTTTTATATCGTCGTCTTTTCTTCATAGATTTTTGTTCTTCTTTTCGTCACTTATTCAATGTTTTCTTGTATATTAGAAGGAGCTTCCTGGAATTATCAAAGGCTTTCTTGCATATTAGAAGGAGCTTCCTGGATTTATCAAAGGCTCTGGCTATCTTTGTGGGTGTTGGTCGTGTAATTATTCTTAGGTAAGTGATCTATCTTAATCTTCCTCAAAAAAGACAGTGACCATATCTTTGTCACTTTGACATGTTTGTTAAATTGTTTTGACTGTTGTATAGACACTTATTGCGTATGAGTTTTAGCGTTATGCTGGTTGCAAGACAAATTACCTAAACAACCATATACACTTTGAGAATGGGAAGACCATCTATTAGATAGTTTAAGAGTTAAAAAGCACCCCAAAAAGCATGTTAGTTGATGCCATTCAGACTATAATTGGCTATCCTATAAATTAAAAAGACTTCCCTGTTTGGAAATGTATGAATTGTTATATCATACCCTCTTCCCATCTCAAAGTTTTCTTATTCCGTATTCCTTATTCCTTCTTTTTCCCTTGTACTAGAATCATTCCAGGTAGCCACTGGCAAGTTTCAGCGTATTTCTGCGAAGAAATAACTACATTTATGAGAGTAACACTCAAAATGAGAACCTGATTCAGGTTTAATTGGGATATTATCTTTCATGTGCATAGAGACCAGTACTTTTGTATTTAGATATAATATGGTATCCCATATTATGTGTCTTGTTCTCCATTAAGTTTTCACACATTATCATAACATATTTTACAGTGCTATCTACAGCAATTTTTGTGGATATTACTACATACTCCATTGATTCTATCAAATTACTTGTTCAGACTCTGTTTTGTTTTATTCATCTTTTAATTGATTTTCTTATGAATTAAATCATAGACAAAAATGATATCCACATTTTGCATAATCAACCTTATAGTAGTGAACAGTGAAGAAAATATGAATGGCATGCAGAAAACAAACACATAAACATGAGAGAGAGAAAAGAAGAATAAATCAAGGTGGTATAAGGGATGGAGCCCTACATACGATATGGTATAAATAGGTTGTTTTTTGAGGCAAAAGTTATGAGAATTTTTTGATAACTGTAATTTGTAATCCTTTTTTTACCTCTTTCAGAAATAATACAATTTTCTCTTTGCCTTTGAACGTAGCCCAATTTTGGAAACTGAGTAACATGTTTTGAATCATGCTTAATTTCTGACATACAATAACAAAAAAAAAAAAAAACTTTAAATTGGCATCAACTATACTTTGTCATATAGCAGCTATACTTCGTCATATAGCAAAATAGAAAAGCTACTTGCAAAGGCTTGTAAAGATCATAGGGCTATAAGGTACTCAGTTAACTCAGCTTCCACATACCATTCCTTTTTTATTTATTTTATTATCGAAGTATAATCATATATTCATCAACCAACATGCTAAGAGAAAATAAGGAGCATTTTGTACTGTAACAAACACAAACTTAATCTCAAGAATAACAAAAACACGATTCATGGAGCTACAACAATATAAACCTTGATCTAGAAAGAAGAAACTCGATGTCGTGGAATGAAACAACTACGCATGTCACCAATAGTTTAGATGAACTCAGCCTCCTAAAGAAAGCAAACAAACATGTTCGTCAAGTTTGTTCGGGTAGCCTCTAATTATACTTTTCCAATACCTAAATTAAAACAAGTAGAACTATAATGGGATTAGAGAAATTTTTCAATGCCTAAATTAGAACAAATAGAACTAATGGAATAGAAGGAATTTAAAACGAAAGCTTTGCTAAGTGTATTAAGTGTGTGCACCTTTAATGCAGACCATTAAATCCTATTCATAGTGCTTGAAGTTTACATATGGTTGCATAGTAACCAAACGTAATGCGCATGTTATGTGAACAGAAAATTGGATCTTGTGTTGGATCGAGTTCACGTCGAGTCTGACCTATGAATAGTCATATGGGTTATGTTTTTTATTGTGATTTTTTGTATTTTCTAAGGGTTATTTGGTCGTTTTAATTTTAGCATTTATTAACCCACATCAAGCCTATTTATCAAATGTCCAAAAATTATAATTATCAATAATTCGAGTTCAACGTGTATTGATGCAAGTTGTTTCTTCTTCTGGCAGATCAACTTCCAGCGAAAAAGACTATTATATCCTCGCTTAACTAGTTTTTGGTATGTTGACGAGCACAAACTCATTTTTCGGAGCCTGCAAGTTTGTATATTACGTGAAAGCAATGGCTGTCGATATTCGGACCCGACAAACCTGGTGACTTTTGATCCAAACTAACTAACTTCGCCATACCAATTTCATTGATTTCACATACACAATTCGAGATAATATTTTTTCAGACAACACCAAAGTCAATTATGGGAGTGTTTGGAAACACAAAAAAAATTGTTTCTAAACTTTAATTTTTGAAAAAAACATGAATTAATAATATAAATACATGTGTTGCTACTCGATTGAAAAAAAAGTTAAGACAGATTAAAAGCTTGAAGCATCTTTAGGGGTGTTCTTTTCAATTTCTAGTATTTTTGTAAATATTTAAGACTTTTTATGGATATTTCTATCCTGTTAATTTTTCAAAAAATTAATTGTATCCCTAAATTAAATTAGAATAGCGAATGTGTCCAAAATTTATTTACCCTAGGAGTATTTGTTTATTAAAAGAATAAGGGCAAATTAAGTGCAAATGTCTATAATCACACTTTTCTATCCTCGTACTTACCGGCGTGAATCTAGGTGAATTCTGAAGCTGATCAACCCAAGGTTTAAGTCAACTCATGCTTGTCGGGAATTAAACAGAATTTTCCATGGCAAAAAGTTTTTTCCTTTTTCTTTTCATCTTTTTCAAAGTTCAACCTTAATTTGAGAATTTGCGAGCTCAAAGCCAAACTCAACCGCCTCGTAAATTTCTTCTATAGACAATTAACTATAATTTAATAATCAATTTAAAATACTTCACTTATCCCAAAATTATTATACAATTTAATCGGTTGAAAAATTCTAAGTTTTATTTTTGCACTATTATCTTCAAAAAGTAGTTTAGAATTTATGATGTTGAATCATTATTTTAATAGAGATAAGAGTTTTGAAAAAAAAAATATTTTAGAAAATAAAAAAATTATTTTGTAACGTTATAAAAACGAGAAAAATTAATTTGACACTAACTACATTTGTAGAAGGAGCTTCATATTAATTGGAATTTGGCTTGTTGTGTTGATAGATCCTCTTTTGATGATAATTATAACTCAATTAAAATATTCTAGAGTATTGTATTGAGTGCATATATATTAGTGCAATATATATCTTACAAGTATCCATACAAAATAGTGCACCATACATATATATTGGGTGTGGTATGAATACGACCACCAATGATAAGAATTCCTATGGTCTTTTTTAAATGAATTGCCATTTTTCTCGTAGAAGAAGTGAGCTAGAGGGCGGATAGTGGCGACGGCCTCCTCAACTCCAAATTTTTTTAAAATTAGTATAAATTATATATATATATATAATTATTAAATTTTAAAAATTTATCTTTTCTAAAAAATTAAATATAACTCTTTCTTTCTTTATTATTTTTTTAAAAAATTAATCTCATCCCATGTCACTTCCGTATCCATTTTTTAGCTCCTTATCTTTCCTACGTATCAAAACACACACAAAATAAAACAACAAAAAAAAATAGAAACTCAAATATGTGGAGGCCAGCTTGTTATATATACTTCCAAGAAAATATGGAATCTCAAATAAAGTATCACTGAACAATTGTGAAAGGATCATAATTAATTATGATGAAATCATAATTAGATGTGATTTAATTAGTTGGCATTGATTGATAATTTTGTTATCTTGCACAAGAATTAATTGAATTGATTGATTTACCTTTTATGGATTAATTGTCTAGTTTATCTTGTATAGATTTGGTTAGATTCTATTGATGGAAAGATTTTATTTACAAAGATAAGTTGAGATCTTTTTCTGATAAGGAAATAATCTTGATATATCTTGTATTATTCTATGTAACGTATTTAGATACTTTTGAAGTGAAGATTCGAACTTAATTGATATTGCATATATATTCAAAGATTGAAGATGAAAAGGATCTTGACATATCTTGTATTATTCTATGCAACGTATCTAGACACTTTTGAAATGGAGATTCGAACTTAATTGATATTGCATATATATCTAAAGATTGAAGATGCAATATACACCTTTGTAGAGAGAAGTACATGGCTTCAAGCTTTGGTAATTGATCTCGTTTTTATTCACTTTTCGTGAGAAGAGGGTGAGCCTTTCTGGAGATAGGCGTAATTCTTCTGGAGAAGAATTTGAAGATCTTCGGGAGAAAGTCGGTCTACCGTCTGAAGGGATTTCAGTATTGAAGGGAGTTCAACAGTGTAGACTTGAAAGTCGAGGGGATTTCGCTGAAGTTTCACTAATTGATTTGTTCAAGAACGGCGTCATTAGTAAAGAGGGAGTCTTTATATTTTGATTAAGTCCTATTATTGTATTATTGTAACTGTAATCTGAATTAGTGAAGTATTCATTGCAGGTGGTGACCTCGTGCACGTAGAGTGCATTTATAGTTGAAGCACGTAAAAATTTCGTGTGTCATTTATTTTACTGTTCTTTACTTGTTGCAGGTAATAGCACGAAAACAGATCTAACAATTGGTATCAAGAGCTGGTCACTAGATATATTTAGTGAGATTTTGGGAACTGATCTGTTTAATTGCATAAATGGACCATCTTCACGAAGGAGGCTCAACTACTCGACCACCACCGTTGGAAGGAACAAATTACTCATACTGGAAGGTAAAAATGCGAGCCTTCATTAAATCTGTGGATAAGCGGGCTTAGCGTGTTGTTGTAACAAGTTGGGAATATCCGGTGATGATAAATAAGCAGAAAGAGGAGGTTCTTAAGCCTGAAAATCAATGGAACACTGAGGAAGAAAAAATTGCAAATTACAACTCAAATGCCCTAAATGCAATTTTTAGTGCGGTTGATGTTGATCAATTCAAATTGATTGCAACATGTGATAGTGCAAAAGAGGCTTGGACAGCTCTTCAAACTACCTATGAAGGAACTGCAATAGTGTGAATGTCAAAACTTCAAATTTTGGCCTCAAAATTTGAAAATCTTAGAATGGAGAAGAGTGAGACAATTGTCACCTTCAATGCAAAGCTATGTGACATAGCAAATGAAGCTCAAGCTCTTGGCGAAAAGTATTCAAACTGTAAACTTGAACGAAAAGCCTTAAGGTCCCTACCAGAAAGATTTACATACAAGGTCACTCCCATTGAAGAAGCTTGTGATATTGAAAAAATGAAATTAGATGAGTTGATGGGTTCCTTACAAATATTTGAATTAAATCTCAATCACAACAGGAGAGATAAACAAAAAAGTATTGCTTTCCAAGCTGAAGTTCCAAAATCAACGTTTGTATCAGAAGACAACGATGATATGTCAAAATCTTTGGCTCTTGTGACAAATTTTTTTGGGAAATTTCTCAAAATAATGGATGAAAACTCAAACAAGCCAAAGTCTGGTAAGTCTTTCAATTCACAAAAGTATAAAATTAATTTTAATTCTTTTGATGACAGGAAAAACAAAAGGATTCAATGTTATAAATATGAAGGATTTGGACATATCCAAGCAGAATGTGTCGATACTCTCAAACGGATGGGCAAGTCTTTGACTATTACCTGGAGTGATGAAGAATCTAAAAGAAGTCAGAAAAATGATCATACGGCATTCTGCTCTAAAATGATGAACAATCATCGTGAACATATTGCAACAAATCAAAGGTATGTTCCAACAGTTTAATATAATGCAACGTGTTTGACTTCATCTACAGCAACAGGCGAGAAGGATATGCAGATTTTAGATTCAGAAACTAATAGTGATGATGATAAGCCCAGCATCGAGAAAATTCAGCAAATATATAACAAAATATTTCAAAAGTAGCTTGAGATATGCAAAATCAACAAATTACTTGAGAAATAAATTGTTGTACTAAACAAGAAAAAAGAATCGATGAAAGTAGAAATACTTGAATTTACGAATCTTATTGCTAAAAATGATTGAAAAATCCACAAAACTGAACAGGAACTACTTCATACTCAAAAGATGATGAAGCTCGACTCTGGTAAGAAAAAACTAGATAAAATACTTTCCATTGGTAAACCATGCAGTGATCATCACGGGTTGGGATATATTGGTAAGTCTTCAACTTCAAAAACTATTTTTGTAAATGAAACAAAACATGTTCAGTCCATATTTGATAAAAGCAAAAAACATGTTTTTCAAAATCCAAAGCCAAAAAGCTTTATTCCTATATGTCATTTCTGCAATCTGCCCGAACATATCCGACCAAGATATTTTAGGTTTAAAAAGGCTTTAAGGAATGGTATGTATTTTGGTTCACCTGCTTCTACAATGTTGCAACAGACTCCCAAGATCAAAATTGACTTGAAAAATGAATCTCAAAGAAGAATTTAGATTAGAAAGTCAGATCTTAGATGTTTTGTTGCAGATATTTCTTTAAAAATATGTACTGATGATACTTGATATTTTGATAGTGGATGTTCCAGACATATGACAGGTGACAAGGAAAAATTGAAAGGCTATCAAAGTGTGAATGAATGGCATGTTACCTTTGGAGATGGTGAAAAGGAACGTGTACTTGGAAAAGGAGTACTCAATGTGAATGACTACCAAAACTCAAAAATATGCTCCATGTAGAGAGTTTGAAGGCAAATTTGATCAGTATTAGCCAACTTTGTGATTAAAATCTCTTTGTTAGGTTTAATAAAAATAAATGTCAGGTTTTTGATAAAACTGATAGGTGCGTGTTAACTGGTTCTCATTCATCTGATAACTGTTATATATTGCAACAACCTCAAATATGTTACAACATAAAAGTTGATGAAACTGATTTATGGCACCAAAGATTAGGACATTTGAATTTCAAGAATCTGACTAAGATTGTGAATACAGGAGTTGTGTTAGGAGTACCAAAGTTGAATAAAAAGAATCCGGGAGTGTGTGGTGTATGTCAGATTAGAAAATAAAATAATGGTACACACAAAGTGTTGTAAAATATTAGTACATCACGTACTCTAGAACTTCTCCATATGGACCTCATGGGACCTACGCAGGTAGAAAGTTTAGGAAGAAAGAGGTATGTATTTGTGTGTGTTGATGATTCTTCTAGATTTACTTGGGTAGATTTTATTAGAGAAAAATCGAATACTTTTCAAATGTTCAAAAAATTGTGCAAAAAAATGGTAAATAAAAAGAATGACAATATTGGTAAGATAATTAGAATTCGAAGTGCTCATGGTAAGAAATTTAAAAATGTTGTCTTCACCAATTTTTGTGAAAAATATAGAATTGCACATGAATTTTCGACTGCCAAAACACCACAACAAAATGGTGTAGTGGAAAGGAAGAATATAACCCTTCAAGAAATGGCTAGAGTAATGTTGAATTTCAAAGGAGTAGCCATTCTTTTTTGGGCAGAAGCAGACAGCACTGCATGTTACACCATCAATAGGGTATATTTGAGATCAGGTACTAAGAAAACTCCATATGAGATTTGGAAAGGTAAAAAGCCTAATCTTAGCTATTTTCAAGTCTTTGGTTGTTCATGTTATGTATTGAATGATCGTAAGCAATTAAGAAAATTTGATGCTAAAAGTGATAGAGAAATTTTTCTTGGTTATTCCTTAAATAGTAAGGCATATCGTGTTTTTAACATGAGAACCCAAACTGTCATGGAATCGTCAAATATTGTCATTGATGATTTTCATATTTCTACAGGACTAATAGAAGAAGAGGAAATTTTCAGACTCAATGAGGAAGAAAAAAAAATTGAATAGAATGACATTCAAGTCACCACTCAGGAGGATGTTACAGCAATTAGGAAAGATGTTGCAACAAATGAAACTGGACTGGGGACAAAAAAGGATGTCAGTACTGAAATAGTTCAGAAAGAACCTTCAATAAGAGTTCAGAATAACCATCCTACTGATCAAATCATTAGATCGCTCACTGAAGGTATGCGAACAAGGAACAAGCCAAAGGTAAGTTATAAAGATATGGTAAGATATGTGTGTTTCACCTCTTTAATTGAACCTAAAAATGAGAAAGAAAAAATAGTTGAGCAACTAAAAGGTTTGGAGGGTCCACATTTTTCTAATCATATTTTTTGTGATAATTCGAGTGCCATTGATATTTTTAAAACTCTTGTTCAACACTAAAAAATGAAGCATTTAGATATTTATCATCATTTTATTAGGGATTTAGTTGAAAAGAAAACTGCGGTGATTGACTATGTTGCGACAGAGAAATAATTTGCTGACATATTCACCAAACCTCTAGATACACTTCATTTTGATTCCTTGAGAAAATCTTTAGGAATCTGTGTGATCTAATTGCATGAACATTCAGAAGAAAATAGATTTTGTTGCAACCATATTGCTTGTATCATCATATATGCATGTTGCAACAATTCAATAGCTGTTAGAATATTTTTTGCATAACATGATAGGAACTGCATTAGGCATTTTGCATTTATTCAACATATGTTTCAAATGGTCAAATTTTACAGTCTTGGTCTGTTGAATCTCAATAGATCATAATTGCAGTCTCAAATTTTGCCAAATATTCTATTAAAAAGTTCTTCTATATTATGCTTATTTGAAGGCCTTTGACAGAAAAAACTACCTATTCAATGGTGTGGAGCTAGCCATGTAAAAATCTATCTTATATTTTATGATTTAAAGAAAATAATTTTTCTTGTGAAAAGAGCTACCCTTGGATAAGAGTGAAAGCTATTGACTATCTAAATCCAATTCAAAATGTTAGAGAGAAGAGCATTTTACACAAAAAAAAATGAAGAAGAAAAAAGAAAGAAAAATATTGCATGAAATCTCTCTCAAAATATTTGAGGAATTGAATTTGTGGATGTAATCAAAATTTTCTTTTGCAGAAATGGTTGAAGAGATTCTCAGACTTTAACATATAAAGATTTGATTT
The DNA here is from genome assembly GCA_019321725.1 of Paulownia fortunei. Classification (NCBI taxonomy): domain Eukaryota; kingdom Viridiplantae; phylum Streptophyta; class Magnoliopsida; order Lamiales; family Paulowniaceae; genus Paulownia; species Paulownia fortunei. Next base: position 34,589 of record JAGSPU010000407.1, on the reverse strand, counting down.
TTTAAAATATGTGACACGTTTTATTATGTCAAAATTTATGCATTTGGAAATTTTCAATTTTATAGGCATAAATTAGGAATTTGTGTGTGCTTGGAAATGTATCATAAGATATTTGGATAAATATGGAAGTAATTTGAAATTATCTGTTGCAATAGAATCTGCCCATAGATTTTATTTTTGAAAATTTCCCTAATTTAATGTTTGATATGATATTGAATGCAAGTGGAAGTATGATTTTAGGAAACTTACCATACTAAGGAGACTGTTGAGTATCTACGCAGGAATCAGAGTAGGGTTAAATAAATTGGGGCTTTGGAAGTTGTTGTGACAAGCGAATACAAAAATCCTAATTTTTTTGGTGTATTCCTTCACCACTTGGTCCGCTTTGTTTGTCTTTTCTTTTATTTTTCAGGCCTTACATCATGGTGAAAACAAGAGAAAACTCTTCATCTGGTCCTAGTCACATACAACAACCATGAGTTGAACCACATCAACTTTTTCTTCTTACGGTGTACAATTCAGTTATGGCGGATCCTAATGAACTCATCGCACTATCGTGGCAAGAAGGAGTTGTTGATGAAGAATTTGTAGACGGTGCACCTATGTGCCTGGTGAAGGGATTGATGATGATCCTCACATGCAAAAGGACAGGGACTGATGTTGCTGGAGAAATACAGACCCACAGATATTGCTCAATTTCTACTTCTAAGACCCCCTGAAAATCCACCTATTTGCAACACAAGAACCAACATGTTGCAACAGAAACTGTGGAAGTACCTTTTTAGCCAATTCCACAGCCTGGATTCTCAACCAAAATGGGTGGATGACTTGTGTATCCATCTTGATTTGTAGGATTTCCACGGCTTATCATCTCTTTTGTTGTTAATGTTTGGAAAATGAAGTAGTTCTCATGGTTTTTCATGATCTGTTTGATTATAATATCTGATTTATGCATGCTTATTTTGGTTTGTTTCTTTCATTTGAAACCATAAATTTAGGGGAGTATATGTTGTTGATGATACTCATTTGTCATTCTTTTTTGATGATAGTATCATTATCTTACTGTTATAAGTGAAGATAATGAGATTGTTTCTCCCTACGGTTGCCTAAATAAAATGATGAAGATGATGATGATACTAAGGCTGCTTTGCTATAGTTTGGTCAAAAAGGGGGAGTAGATATTGCTACTGTTGGATTTGATATTGCACCAACTAATCATGATCATTTTTGTTAGGGATGTATTGAAGTATTTATTTGATTTTAACTGCTTCCGCTGAATATTTATCTGTAAATATTTTTGACGTGATTTGAACTCTAGTTTATATTCAGTACATTCTATTTTGGGTTTTTTGAATATCTCTATCTTTTCTGCAGAGGGAGAATAAGGTTTGTTGAAACAACAAAATTAGTTTGTTTCAACAGTATGCTGACAAAGCAGAATTCTTTATCTTAAGGGAAGTTGATTTATTACATCTTGAATTCAGAGGGAGCTAATATGTGTTTTGACCAATCAATGCGAAAAAGAGATATTGAAAGGATTATAATTGATTATGATAAAATCATAATTAGATATGATTTAATTAGTTAACATTGATTGATAATTTTGTTACCTTGCACAAGAATTAATTGAATTGATTGATTTACCTTCTATGGATTAATTGTCTAGTTTATCTTGTGCAAATTTAGTTAGATTCCATTGATTGGAAGATTTTATTTACAAAGATAAGTTGAGATCTTTTTCTGATACGAAAATGATCTTGATATATCTTATATTATTTAATGCAACGTATCTAGACATTTTTGAAGTGGAGATTCGAACTCAATTGATGTTGCATATATATCCAAAAAAATTGAAGATGGAAAGAATTTTGAAATATCTTGTATTATTCTATGTAACGTATCTAGACACTTTTGAAATTGAGATTCGAATTTAATTGATGTTGCATATATATCCAAAGATTGAAGATGCAATACACGCCTTTGTAGAGAGAAGTACATGGCTTCAAGCTTTGGGAATTGATCTCGTTTTTATTCACTATTCGGGAGAAGAGGGTGAGCCTTTCGGGAGATAGGCGTAATTTTTCAGGAGAAGGTCGGTCTGCCGTCTGAAGGGATTTCAGTGTTGAAGGGAGTTCAACAGTGCAGATCTGAAAGTCGAAAGGATCTCGCTGAAGTTTCACTAATTGATTTGTTCAAGAACGGCGTCGTTAGTAAAGAGGGAGTCTTTATATTTTGATTAAGTCCTATTATTATAAATGTAATCTGAATTAGTGAAGTATTCATTGCAGGTGGTGACCTCGTATATATAAAGTACATTTATACTTGAAGCATGTAAAAATTTCGTATATCATTTATTTTACTATTCTTTATTTATTATACAAATTATATAATAATTGAATTTGATTAACAATTAAAATTGATAATAACACCAAAACAGATCTTACAAATTATCTAATAAACGATGCTTGGCACTTTAATTGTTGTATAGAGAGAGCACTTGGAAAACAGTGAGACAGCGAGCACCAGATTCGAACCCGTAGCAGCATTGCACGCAACACTCTCTGGATTCCCGCCCAACCTTCTATCGACTGAATCAATTTTATTATTCTGACAATGTGAGGGAATATTCCGGCAATGGCCTTCAATCCTTTCTATGATTTTTTTATGTGATGTTAACAAGTTTTTTTAATTCTTTCGTAATTGCCAATTGAAAGGAAGTTAGAAACGTTATTTATTCTATAACTAGTTTGAGGAGCGCCAAAAACCCGAAAATAAAGATTATAATCTAATAAATGAAAAAAATAATAAAATTCATTGATTATTACTTTTATAATAAAATATCATTCTCAAATCAATAAACTCAAAAGGTTTTAAATCAAATCAGCAATGACTTGGTTAAAACTTTTAATCTGTTCACACATTATCGTCATCGTTTCCTCTCATTTTCCCAGTACGTGAATTTTCACCAGCCCTTCACATTTTCTTTATGTTCAAGAATATTACTCCTCACCTCATAGAAAATCATGTGCAGTTGGAAAAATCAGAAGACAAGGTTTTAATGGGCGTATGTAAATAGTTGGTCTTTTCACTTTTGTGGAGTAAGGAAAAAAAAAAAAGAATTGATGAAAAACAAAATTTATATTTATAAGATGAATTTGAATTCTGTTCTCCTCTCAGAACCTAAATCATCACCTAGTCGTCACCTAAAAGAGTCTACTGATCCAAGAAACCAAAAATTGAGAGAGAGAGAGACTAATAAATACATACAAGAATTGAATACCGTTTTAAGATTCTAAGAGCCCTTCTTTCATTTTAGCGTGGATTGGTTTTAGGTGGATTGAACAGTTCAGCCTCAATCTTGGCCCTGCAAACAGGGCAAATGGAGTTCTTGGAGAGCTAGGCATCAGCGTATTCTAAATAGAACCCATGATTGCAGCCTGGAACCGTTCTAGCTGCTTGCTCACTCTCAATCTCGTCCAACCGTACCCAAGACCAAATCTTTGCCGGTGACTATCGGCAGCTTTTCGAGATCAGAGGCGGAAAGGCCTTTCTCCTGGCTTTGTTTTACAGGGCCCTGAAACTCCTGGTTCTCATTGCTTGTGCTCGCGGAATAGCACAGCAAACAGATGTAGACCAAAAAAACTGCGCTCATGCCAGCACATGGTAGAAACAGAGCAAGAAACATTGATACCAGCATTTCTTTTTCTGTCTTTTCTCTCTCTCCTTTTTATGTGGGTAAAATTGGAGAATTCTAATTCTAAGCGGGTTGGAGTGTGATGTACACCATGACTCACGGTGTGAAGACCAGGAAAAATGGGAGGGTTTATTTACTGGGTGGGGTGGAGGAAGGGTTTAAGGGTCTGTTTGGCTGCGGGAGTAAATCTGCCGGGCTCTGAGCTGGGAAAAGAGTAAATGGGGCTGGCTAATTTGAAATGTATATAATGACGTATTAAATTCAGATGATTGAGTTTATGTATATGAAATTAGATGGCAATATATATATATATATATATAAAGGGGAAGACGCAATACAAACAGAAATTGTTTTTGGAGTTATGGAAAGCTGACGGCTCTCCTGAAAATCAAGGAAAAAGTGTAACAAAAAAAAATAGGGTGTTAAATTCCTTCATTAATGTATTTATCGGTGGAAAAGTGTCTAAAATGTTAATTTAAATATAATATAGAATTGTGCTTTACTGCGAGAATCATATTGGACCAATAGCATTGAAAGAACTTTACAGAAACAAAGTCAGTAATTTTGTGTGTGTTTGCTAATGCTTAGTTGTTCAGCACAAAAGTTTCTTACATGGCAATGTATGCTAATTTTCAGGAGTATTTTAGGGCAGGTTTTTTAATGAAGGAAAATCTGTGGGCTGTATAATACATTGTACAGTATGTACGATGTGATCTCTGTGGGTAGTTTTGATGGATACTTGTAATCTTGGTGGGATGTTTGGAAAATCCAAGAGGGATCTCGTAGTTTCTACAATTTGTATACAATTTGTGTTTGTCTTGTTCATCAAGGAATGAGGTATTATGTTGTTATATTTTCATATTATTTTATTCTTTTAACATTCCTTTATTGAGGATTTCTATCAAGGTCAAGATTTTAGTGTGGTTCTTTATGTGACCAATTTCGACAGAGAATCTAGAATAGAATTTAGGGAAATAGATGAAATACATTTAATATGTGATTAATATACAATTTAAAAAGAGTAATTAATTGTATGGTAAGCACAACAAAAATTGTCATGTGATTAATTGTATTTGACTAAATTTAATTTGAATAAGAATTTTTTAGAATATAGTATATCATAATAGAATAATAAAAATAATAAAACGTCCATATTTATGTCATCTGATAAATAAGGTTTCACCTTTGATAACTAAATTTTCACCATTCCTAATGATGTGATGGCACTAGGCTCAGCATCCAGAATTCGAAACCTCCCCCCCCCCCCCCCACTCTCCACCCCCCACCCCAAAAAAAATAAAATAAAAATAACTTTCACCTTTTTTTTTTTTTTTAGGCTATAATACCCAGTTTAGATATTAAAAGTTATCAGCATATTGTAGAGAAATCCAGAAACTAGGGGACACAATAAAGAAAAGGAAATACACATATGGTTACTCCAACTAAAATAATAAATGCACATATTCATGATTTTTGCATACTTTGTTTTTATAAAAATTTAACGAAATCTTTGTGGGAGCCAAATCCAACTTGAACCCTACTCCTGTTGAATCCAAATTTGTCTTGGATCTAAAATCCGGTGATTTAAGCATGTTATATATGTGAATCCACGGAATAATTGAAAGTAATTTAAAAATAATTAATAAATGATAATCCACATAAATAACATATAATTTAAATAAGATTCATATATTCGTAAGCAGAGACGATAATAAAACCGTCTCGTTTGAAGTTGATTTTAACAGTAAAAATGGGTTTGAGTTAGATATTAAGTTTTATATTTTGACACTTTAATTTTTTTATTTTTAAAATTTATTATATATATTTTATATGGTTTTTTAGGAAAAATAATTTTTAGAAAAAAATTATATTATTATTTTTTAAAAATTATATATATAATTTTTAATTTATGAAGCATGATTAATGTGTCTAATAATCTACCCATCATATATTTGTGTGGGATAAAATTGAGACTTGATCTTTAAAAATTTTAATGATTCGAATTTTGAATCCAAACAAATCAACATATATCAGACTCATTATCATCTCTATTATAAGTAAATTATTTTCAATTAGAATATTAAAACTCAATAACAATAATTAAATGATAAAATAAAAAATTTATACAAGAAGGGTTTTGCTGAAGCCCGCAACCCAACCCAACCCAACCCAAACCCATGCCCATCCCTATTAGTACTCTGGTAACTCTCTATAGGGAAGGCCTTAACTTAAGAATTCTGGCTTGTTTTGAGGTTTTGGCGTATGTGATGCTCCTCTTAGCCTTGGAACTTGTGAATTTTCTTGACAATTGACATTGCTGTAATTTGTGGAGGTTATGTGCAGAATTTGGCGCATGAAACACGCATACCTTTTTTCAGACAAAGATACTGTCTTGGGAACATGTTTGCTCACCACATGGTCTAAGGAAAATTGGTAAATGCTACTTTAAATTATGGCTATTGAAACCATAAATTCATCAAAAAAAAAAGGAAAAAAAAATCAACGGCTTTAACGTTTTTCACTACAATGAAAGAGAAATACTCACATGTATCATATAAATTTTTATTATAATTGATATTCTATTTCTATTACAATATTATCAATACAATTTAAATACAAATTAAATGTATTGAAAAATATTATTAATATATACTTAAAACGTATTAATGGTATTGAATAAGGATTACAATTGGTTAAATTTGAATCAGATCTGCTTTGACCAGAGATGCGACACACTAAAAATTTTAAGGATCTAAACTTAGATCCGAAATTCGTTAGATTCGATTTATAATTTAAAAAATATTAAAAATTATATTTTTTAAACTAATACTATTAAAAATTTCTGTAAAGTATATTTTTCTAAATACAATATCTTTTAATTATATATAATAATTTAAAAAAAATAAACGGACCTGATCTGAGTGAAACTAATTTGAAAATGATAGACCCAAGATCCGATCTAAACTCATTTTTCACTGTTAAAACCCATTTCAAGTGGGGCAGTTTTGAAGTGAGTTCGAATTTTATCGAACTCATTATCATCCTTAATATTACAGTATAAAAATAAAATACTAGAGAAACGAATCAAGTGATATACAAAATCTAGCAAGTTTTTTAAACTTTAAATTTGTCACTCAACATAATTATCATTGACAAATCAGAGCTCAATCTAAAATGCATAAAAAATCAATGCTACTAAACCTATATTGTTAAAAATGTGTTACAATCCAATAATTGAAGTATCAAACCGAATTTAACGTAAAAATCTTGACTAAATGGCCACTCAACCCTTTTTTAAAGGACTCTTCAAATTTTTTCCTTCAAGAGAAACTCAACCTACTATCGTATTGCATTTTCTTTTTTCCTGTATGCTTGATGCTCCTTCTTAAATATTAATTCAATTTTTTTAATTTGAATATATATTTGCTAAGTGTATTTATTTTCTTAAATATATATTTAACGTAAATTATATACACATAACTTATATATATATATAATTTGAAGTGCTTAAATACATATTTAAAAGATAAAGTTCCTTTTCAACCATTTCCTTTGTTCCATTTTCTTCTTTCTTTCTTTTACGCACTTTTTCCAATTTCAGGTAAGAAACTCATAAAAGAAACACGCATCCAAAGTGCATATGCTTTTGAATGTCATATATATAGCGATGCATATTAAAAATAATGAAAAATTGAATTGAATTAGTGCTTGGTCATAAGATCCGCATAATCAGTGAATTAAACGAACTAAAACCCCAAGGGAATGAAGTTCAGAGGGATATATCTATATATATACATACATATATATATATGGGTGTGTGTGTGTGTGTGTGTGTGTTTAGTAATATTGCATAATGCTCCATTAATTTTTGCAATATAATCTAAGAGGCAATTTAGCTTTACACACATTTATGGGTTGCAATAACAATTAGTTAATGTTGACAATACAGTTCAAGAAACTCATTTGGGTATTCTTTCCTATTATTTGGCTGAAAAATCTCCACATAATGCCATGAGTTTTTGACAAGTATAATTGATTGTTACATCAAATAAAATTGATACCTGAACCCTGAATCTTGAACCTCGATTTACAAACAAAACTGAAGTTTAATTATGAATGGACAATATCATATTATTGTATTCTATCTCTACATTATGGACATGGACACCGATTTAACACACCCATATTTGTGGGTTCCTTATAGCCAAAGCCTATACACGTAGAATGGACTCAATGAAACTATAATTTCAAGAAACTCATAGTCAATGACGTTTTGTCCAAATATTAACATTAAATTCTCAAATTTATATTAAAATGTTTTGGTTCGAGTACCATACTATATAATATATATATATATATATATATATATTTATCTATTTTCATAATAGTTCAATATTTATAATGTATGCTTTCACTTAGAACTATGCATTATATTTAATCAGCTTTTCATATTTTGAAATATATAATTATTAATTTAATTGATGAGTCATGACCCAACAACATAAGACTAAAAAAAAATAATCCAGAGAGACCCAACAAAATGGTTCGTTCGAATGGCCCTATAAGACCCATATGGTCCACGCACCCCCAACATTAGACAACAACACTACTCCATAACATTATAAATATCACATTTTACCATTTTTCTAAGATACGCAATTCATTTAGAATTCTTATAACTTTAAATCATTTGTACCTAAATTATTCATTCATTTAGTTTTGGTATGAGTGTCGAAGGGTTTTCGTCAGAATAATTTGACGCTCTCAATGACTTGTTAAGATGTAAACAGTAATTCACTCAACAAGAGACATTTAATTTGAAGATTTAAAAATTAAGATGATACTATATCACTAATGAATAATGTAATCGATCGTTTTTGTAAACAAACAAACAAAAATATCAAAACAAACAAGTCAAAGATTAATTATTAATTTTGTTAAACAATCAAACATGTACTTCAACGTAATTGCATGTAAGCATTTGAAAGAACTTATTGGTGATACACATGTTTAGTGGGGTGATGCACGAAGCCCTTAGTTTAGTGCCTGTGAAAGTTGTGGGCGAAATAAGTAGTTTCAGTGCATAGTTATTATTATTGAAGAAAGTCAATAGTCATCATAATTGAGAAGAAGAAGCAGTAGTACGACGGCTATGATTTTTGATTAGGGGGAAAAAATTGAGAGTGTGATCAAATGTGCTCCCATCATTGAAATTTAAGGTTTTTGGACCTTTGAAAGTTTAGTAGATCAATCAATTAATATTATGAAAAACGTTGTTCAATTTACGTGTTTGACGCAATCACTTTGTGGTTAAGATTTTATTTATCTTGTAATTCTTTTTGTAATGTAAACTAATTACCCAAAATCATTTTTTCTGTTTTAGTTTTTTTTTATGGTGTTTTTTTTATAAATTAAATTAAGTGAAATTATTTTTATTTTTAATGAATTTTTCTGATTAAATTAAATGAAATAATTTTTTTAACCATATTTCATGCACTAGATAATGAAGTTAAAGCATTTGAATTCGTATTTTTGCTCCGAATTAGAGATGCACCAACAACAAAATATGAAATTTTGACGTGGTTCTAATTTTCTAAACCACCCCTACATGGTCCTTAAGTTTGGCAAGTGCTAACTAGGTCTTGAATATGTGGATTTAGGAAGAAGATAATTGTGGGCCCATTTCAAAAATTAATTAAGTAGAAAATGGAAGGCCCATGATAAGATATGTCAACAAGATGATGGGCACGGCCCATTAAAGATTTCCCGAAGAAGCTGTGGCAATCACCCAACAACTATATTGGACAAAAGGGGATAAAAAAAAAACCCACCACCACAGCTACCCATCGTTTCTTAAAATTATTCCTTCAATCTGCTCCAATTAATAATATATATCTCAATTCATGAACGTGTAACACAAATTTTGTTGTTTGCAAAAATTACAAACAAAAAATAGTACAAATAATTTTTTATTGAAGTTTTCAATATGTAGATACAATTTTCATTGATCCTCTAATTCTTCTCTTCAAGAACGTTGACTTTGTAAATTTGATAACTTCTTGATGGAATCGATCATCCGATCTCCTCTAATATTGACTTGATTTTTAATAATGTTAATTCGATGATTTAACAACTTAATCTCAAATTAAACGTCATGATTTGATGAGATTCGCAACAAATACCTAGATTTTCACCTTAAACGTCGTGGATCTCTTTGAGTTTGATGGACTTGAGCTGAGATAACTTTTTCTAATATCTTTCTTGTTTGGACTTCTTCTTCTTTTCAACTTGTATTTAACATGTTGGAGATGACTCATATTTATACTTATAGAAATGAGACTCTTATCATTTTTACTTGGTGACATGGGAATATTTTATTGATTCTTTATAATTTGATGGACATTTACTGTCTTAATCACAAAATGTGATTTGAATTACCAAAATATTGGTATTCACTTCCATAATCTCTAAGACACGATCTTTATTGCCAAAATATAATAATATGGTAATATTTAATTCTAGCAATTAAGTATTTTATTTAATTTTGAAAGTCAATGATATTTCAAAAATAAATAAAAATATAAAATTAATAAAAAATATATATTATACATGTTAATGCATAAGTGACTATAATTTTTAATATCTATAGAGTGTTTTGGAAAATTCAAACAATGACTTTTTCTCCATAGATGGAAATGAAGAAAATAATACATGAAAATATAGTATTCCAACTATAAACTTTTAAAGCTAATTTTGCTTAGTTTCCGCCTCTATTGAAAGAGGTGTCTCTTCGAAAATCACGACCACCAAATCTTCCTCCCGACCCTCCCCCACGACGGTTCCTCCCAAAGGAAGATCGAGCAGCAAAGCAGGAGAGCCAAGAGGAACTTCTTGATTTGCTTCTTGCATCAAATCAGCCAACGACCTTACCAATGATGAATTATTCTCATTAAAGAAGGCAGTTGCCAACCCTGTTCTACCTGCACGCCCAGTGCGTCCTATGCGGTGGACATAATCATCAATATCATTTGGAAGATCAAAGTTGACAACATGCGCAACATGGGGGATATCAAGACCACGTGCTGCCACACGAGTTTTGGGTCGGGTTGGGTCAAGTTCAATTCCGATAGTCAAGCTAATTAGCATCTAAGAATACGTTAGGTTTGTTGAAATGATTCCTAACTAAAGTACTTGTAACATGATTGATATATAAGAATTAACGAGAATATAAAGGACATTATCAAATTCATTCATAAACACATTATTAATATAATTTAGTATTATGAATACTCATTCTCAAAGTAATCATCATTCATATAAATATGAATTTAGTCATTACCTCCCTCCCTCCCCATAGATTTAGCTATTCTCAATTAGTCAGGAATGAATCTATATTTATTTTTGAAAAAATTATCCTCTTAAACTAAACAAAAATATTTGAGAAAAATTAGAAATAAAAATGGTTCGAGTCGGGTCGGGTTTACCAAAACTCGACATTTCAAAATTTTATGAACCCGAATTCGAACTCGCCCCAAACCCACGAACTAGTGGGTTCCATTAGACATGATTTGTAATTTTAAAAATATTAAAAAATATTTTTTAAAAAATAATATCACCATATATTTTTAAATATGAGAAAATATTGTTACTTTTATATATTTAACTATTTATTAATTTTATATTACTATTTTAATATAGAAGAGTATTATTACATATATTTATATATATATATAAATAAATATATGTCACATAAATACATACATAATAACTAAAAAAATATATGCAATATTTTAAGGAGATCGGGTCGAGTTAATAAAACTAAAACCTGTGACCTGTTGCCTAGAGATTCTTTTGTGGTTTCAAAAAGGCCTCAAGCGATGCGGGTTTTGGGCAGTCCGAAATTTTACTTGAATCTATTATATCTCTAATAAAATTGAACCAACACAAAAAATTATTTTATTATTATGGATCGTCTTTTTCAATTCTTTATCTCAATTTAGTCAATAATAAAAATATATAAAGTAATTTTATGTATTGTTTTTTTTTTCAATGAAAAATATTTATATCAGTATGAAATTTTGTCTATATATATATATATATTAATTCTGACTAAAATCATAACAAATCCTGTTATCCACAATATATCAAATAATAATTTTATTCTAAATTTTTCTAGTAAAAATAATTTAATCATCAAAAATAATTTTATTCCATTCCTACTATTCATTTTAATTACCTATCATCATTTAATTCCTAATTTCAATTCATTTCAGTCTAATTACATTTATGCATACCAATTGCCCACTTAGATGTTTAACCCAAATTGAGTTCAGAAAAAGATTAAGAACTCAATGTGGACAAGTAAAGTATAAAATGTTAAAAGTTACCTTATATTTCTACTATAACATGTAAAAGGTATTTATAGACTCTAGTTCCAGATCTTCTCTTAAAATATGTGATATAATCACAATAAAAAATTAGGTTGAGGCAAATTTAAAATTTGGATCATATTAGAGCCCATATAAAAAATTCATAAATTTTGGCTTTTGACTTGTGAATATATCAAGGACAAAATTAAACAAATCAAACTATACACATCAAAAGCCTTTAATACTTTCCACAAGATAGAGGATATATTGTAGAGTCAAATTCCAGAGTATTAGATTTAAAACCAACGTAAACTAATTGTACAAACATTTAAACAATTACTCCAATGCGAGAAAATCAACTTTGTTTACCTAAACTAGCCAATTTGCAAGTATCAAATTTAAGATGACTTGAACCAATTGTATACACATCTCGACAATATTTTGGTACAATGCAATAAAGCCACTTTGCTTATCTACCATGTATTGTTAGTAATTGTGGATAATTATACTGCATTATGTGACATGAAACGTTTCTTATAAAATACTCAAAGTTCATAAAATATTAAGTGCAGAGAAAATACTTTTATAATGAAAATTCATGTATAGAATAAATTTTTTGATATGAATTTTTTTTTAAAAAATGTTTAAAATTATTATCAAGTGGTAAAAATATATTTTAAAGTTTATTAAGTAGAACTATCAAAATATAAATACAAAAACTGTAAATTTACACTTTTTCAAAATGAACTGTTCTAAAAATTCATTCAAAATAACTACTAAATACATAATATTTTCACAAATAAATTTTCAATATCTAAAATTTTTGGAATGAATTTCTGGAATGAATTTTCGAACACCCGTGATTCAATTTTAAAAGACTGAAATTTTTGGGAGCTAATAGGTTGGGTCTCTATTTTGATTTTATGTTCCTTTCATTTTCAATATATCGATTAAAAGGCAACTAAGCTACCCATGTTCAATAAAAGTTCTACATCCCACCAAAATAAAATAACACGGAAAAGGATTAATTTTTCAGACAAATAACGAGTTTTTTAAATTAAATGAAAATGTATATATTAAAAGAGAAAATGGTTTGTTTGTTTTCCAATTGGCAAGCAAAAAACTTGTTATCAGCATAAAGATGAACCAAATAAAGACATATCAAGCTTTTTTGTATCTTTGAGAGGATCCCGACAAAGTAATTAGTCAATAATCTACAGGGATTAAGCCATAAAGATGGATTTTGCATTATTCACTTCCAAAAGTAAGTAATTGATACATCAAGATTGGTGTTTTTAGCAAAATATTATAATTAAATTAAATAATTTTTAAAATATCGTGTAATAATTGGGGTTTAGATTTTTATGACAAAGCGTTAAGGGAATAACATTTTTAATTTTAATTTTTTTATTTTTTATGCAAAAATATTATTGGGATAACGCTTTGATCAAAACATTACCCGAGAGAAAGCCATGACAAATTTGGAATTTGCCAAAAGCGTGACGTGTAACGCTTTGGCAAATTCCAAATTTATTTTTTTGGTTTTATATTTATTTTATAATTTTAATTTAAGTAATTTAATTTCATATATATATAATTATTAATTAAAATATGTCAATTGTATATATATGTGTGATTTATTCATATTATATGTATTTAACATTTTGTGTAATTATACTATTACACACGTAAATATAAATATTTTAAATTTTTAATAAAATTTAATTAACGGTTATTTTTTTTATTATATAAATAAATAGAGTAATCAAGTTAAACAAATTATATACATTGTAAACTAATAAGATGTTTGAAATTCATTTATATAATTTTTTAAAAAAAATTGATTAAATTTTATTTAAAATTTAAACTTTTTATATTTACATGTGTAAAAATATAATTACACAAAATGCTAAATACATATAATATGAATAAATTACACGCATATATATATATATACACAATTAACATATTTTAATTAATAATTATATATATGTGTAAAATTATATTATTTAAATTTAATAAAAAAAGTTAAACAAAAAAAAAAAAAAAACTTTGACAAAATGACAATTTGACAATTTGACATTTTGTCAAAGCGTCAAGGCAACGCTTTGGTTAACGTACCCAAATAAAAAAAAAAATAGAAAGCGTTAGTCGAGCTAACACTTTGTCATAAAAACTTAACTCATTTTTATTTCACGGTATTTTGACAATTATTTTATTAAAATATAATATTTTGATAAAAAAGCCCTCAAGATTTTATATTTTATTGTCATTATAATTATTTTTTTCCTTTAAGATGAGGCTCCTAAAATTGTAAAGTTGTTTAAAATCTAAATTACCTTAATGCAATAATGTAATAATCTAAGAAGTTCGGGACAATAAATTGTTTATATTTTTCTAATGTGACAATATAATAATCCAAGAAATTTTTGTTCAAAAAAGAACTACTTTTTTAAAAAAAAATCCTAATTTCGCTGAACCTAGACGCCATTTTAGAAAAATACATTTTCAGCTTTCTCTATACGTCAGAATGTCCCTTTCTTTACTTCAAAGTTCAAATTCTAGTGAGAATCAAGTGCAGTAATTATTGGAATAATAGTTGGATTTCGACCCTTTCAATGATAATTATAATTATTAACCAATAAAAAGCGAGATTACTTTCGCCCACCACCCCGGCCAATGTCCGGTTTATAACTACCCCACGCTTTGACTGTCCCTGCTGCACCGCTTCACTATATAAGTACTAGTACAATCTGGTATCTTTTCATCAAGCCCAGAGAAAAAAAAAAAAAGAAAAAAGAAAATCTGAAAGACCCATACTTGAAAAATGGATTTTAAGAAAAATAAGTCAAGAATTCTTGGGTTTTTTATGTTGTTGTGTTTGTTTTCTCCGATAGCAGGTCAGTCCTTAATTCCGCCGAAACAGGATGGATTCTGGTATGGCGAAAAAAGGGTTGAGGAAGAGCACGTATTGATCGAGGCGTTTTTTGACCCGGTTTGCCCAGACAGCCGGGATTCATGGCCGCCTCTCAAGAAAGCCCTTCAGCAGTATGGCTCTCGTGTTACGCTTGTTGTACACACCTTCCCGTTACCGTAAGTCTCTGAATCATGATTTTTTTTGATTATTTGGTGTTGTTTTTTTTCTCTTTCTCGGCGGATATGGATAACGAAGGAGAATTGTTATCCTGTTCTGGATTACTGAAGTACTTGTTGGTATTTCTTTGGGCTTTGTATTATTATTGTTGCATCGGATTGTGTTCTAATAGACATGCTTCTTGTGGGTAAATCTGTAAAAATTGGATTTTTATTGTACTTTTTCCCCAACTTGAATTAAAACTAGTTCTCAGTTTCCTTTTTGTGGATTGTTTGGTGGATATAGATGTTGAGTAATTAACTTGCTTCGTGAGTTACTTGTGTGACTTTTGCGTATAGTACTCTCATTTGAGAGTGGCTGACTTTTAACTTTGTTTGGATTGCAGTTACCATGACAATGCTTTTGCCAGTTCTCGGGCGCTGCATATAGTTAATAAGTTGAACAGTTTAGCCACATATGATCTATTGGAGGCGTTTTTTGAGCACCAGGTAAGATTGAATTTCATACTATATGAAGCATGTATAGATTTATGCTTTACCTATGTGGTCCATTTAGTCTCGTTTGGCTATTTATTTGGCTTTCATATCAAACTCTTGCCATCTGATCATTTTTAAAAGCCTGATCATAATGATTTCAATCTATTGATGCTTTTGATGTTGTCTGTTAGTTTGATCAATCTCATGTCAGCTGATCATTACGATTTATTGGAGCTTGGGTGTTGAGGAGAATTCTGATTTAGCCCCTTACCATCTGAGAGAAAAACTATTTGCAGTTTCTCACATGACCGAGTGCTAACTTGGTTGGGGTTTGATGACGTTCACTGTTGTATTGATATTGAGTTACTCTCAAGAATGTGCCTGCTTGATGAAATTATGAATCTTTGGTGTCATCTTACTTCAACATGCTAGGCTGTTGGCCTTCATACTTGAAATGATGGTATATTTCGTTAGTAATGGCCTACAGTTGTTAGGGTCCAGATGTTACATGAAAAGTTATTTTATTCAAGAAGGTAATTTAAACACAGGAAAATCTTTCTTCTGTCTGAGAAATAGTATTGTTCCCTTCCCTCTGCTAGATGAATTACTTACTGCCTGGTCCATCTGATTGTGGCAAAGCTTTCAGACAAAATCATAAACTGTGAGGCTCATCTACTACCTTTAGGTTTATTGGACTTTGTTACTACAACTAGTTAGTTAAGTGGAGATCACAAAGTAGCTTAGTTTTAATTACATATTAGATTGGAAAATGCTGATATCGATAGATCGTTGAACAGGGAGACTTTTATGGCAACGCAACATTTAATAAGTCCAGAGCAGCTGTTCTAGACCAAATTGTGAAGTTTGTGACAAAGGCACTTGGAACCTCATATCAGTCTGCAATTAAATCTGGCTTCACTGACTCCAAAACGGATCATGCAACACGAGTTTCTTTCAAGGTAAGTCGGCAAGTTTTTCTACTTGTGCACTACATGACAACATCTGAAAACATAGTATTGCACATGAATTAAGCATCATGGTTCGCAAGCTTTCTCATTTATGACAGATAGTTCTTTTCAATTGTTTACCTTTTAAGACTTCTCACTCTTTGATCTTACAAATTTCTTCTGTTTGCAGTATGGTTGCTTACGCGGGGTTTATGGCACACCTTTCTTCTTTGTCAATGGGTTTCCCTTACCTGATGCTGGATCGCCTCTGAACTACAAAGGATGGAGAGAAGTCATAGATCCTTTAGTTAGCAAAAAGGGAACAAACTGGCAGGATCCTTTGCATTCCTTGTAATGAGTAGATGCTCTGTGGGATGTCTGCTTCTTCTGCCCATGTAATAATGTACCCGTCTGAGTTACAAAGACAGTAATTTGTTTTGTTGTTCTTTAGTTTTTGTAAGAGAGCTATTATCTGAGAAATCACCGCAGTTACAATCCTGTAAAGTCTGGTTGCTGTATATTAATCTTTAGAAATTATACTCAGTAATTAGTGAAAATTTTGCTGTGATAATGTGCTTAACCAGACTGTGACATTGAATGAAGATTTAGGTTTTGTATTTTCAACCGCGCCATTTGTTCAAGCTGGGCAAGTTTGAGTACTTGGTGTAGCTATTGCCTATCTGGCTTACCAAAATAATTTCAAGAATTGATCCGTATTAGTGTTTGATCTAAGTCCAGTATGGGTATCAAGTTCATTGAGAATTCTTTTATGCTTGTATATTTGAACCTTAGTTTAAAAAAATAAAAATGCAAAGGAAATATATCACATAATTAAGATATAAATTTATTGCACTTGTTTCATGTTTGTATTGAAGAAAAATATAGTAATATTTAGATTGTCTAAAAGAAAAGATATACGCGTCACATTTTATAAATGTCATTACATTTTTTTTGTTAATATATGTCTGAACCTTATTTATTTCAATATTACCAATCAACAATGGAATCTGTTTATTGAATTGAGACTTTCATGAACTTTAATTAGGTTTTAATGTGCTTGTTGTTTTAGAGTTGACTACCTTTCGTCTGAGTGGTCACCTGATCGGACTTTTCACAATTTTTTCCTCAACACAAATATTTGCTGAAAACCCTTTTAAAATTCCAAAAATGAAAAATATATTTCAGGTATATTGCATTTTACGACTTGTGAAATGATAAAACTATATATAAATATAAATTAGCTTCTTGTATTAAAAAAAAAAACGCAAATAAATAACACCCAACTACAATTTTTTAACTAAATTTGAAGTGACCAACACACCCTTATACAACATAATAATAATGTTTTTTTATATTATGATTGATTATGAATATTTAAAGTAGTACTTTAGTAATACATACATGCCGAATATATATATATACACTAATAATATTGTACGGAATTCCAAAATATATAAAACTAAACAAATTATTCTCTAATTATAGGTTCTATTACTTATATTTAAATAAAGGCACTACGTATTTTTACGATGAAGTTTAATAGCTTATGCAAAGTAATGGGTATTTCAGAGTTTTTTCATAATATATCTAATTAATTGAGTAAGACAATTTTAAAATTTATAGCATTATTTTTTATTCAAAAAAATTTTTATGAAAAAAATATATACTCTTTGCAGTAAGATACATATTATTAATAAACATATATTCTACATAAGCAAATTCAATAATAACACTCGAAACAATTATGAAAAAATAATAAATAAAGTACAAATTTATCATATATATATATATATATAAGAGTATGTTTGTGTTGTATGTAGTTTTATATACAGTGGGTATTGTGAATGGTTATCAAGAATTAACTTTTAGGATATAAAACATATGATCCCTAAAATTCTAAATTTATATTATTTAAAATTTTGTAGAGCAGAAATTACAAGTTGTTGATAAAAAGAAAATATACAGAAAAAAAAGATAGAAAGTTTAGAGTTATAGGGAAAGTTTCAATTTCTAATTCGGATACCTTTTTATTGTAAAATAAAAGTTACTTATAAACTTTTAAAAATTATTTTCAAGAATTATAATTTTTTCTAACAGACGTCTTTTGGTGAAAAGACACCTATTTATTTAAAATTTTAATTGTTTTAATTTTGAAAGTAGATGTATACATATACAAAAATCCACCAAGAACTCGTGGTCCCTCATTTTTATTTACTTATTTCTTATATATATATATTATATATAAAATTGAACTAAAATCTTTTCTTGATTTTTCCTCTTAATAAAATTTCAAGACAACTTGTTAAAACTTACACATATTTATACATTAAGAACAATTTCATAACTCTAATTAACAATCAATATAAAATATATAAAATAGATATATATAAACGAACATATAATAGGAAGACACACTTTGTAACGTGTACATCTATTATATGTAAATATACTATTTATACAAGAGCTTGTCACTTCTAATTTGATAAATGAAAAAAATTGAAATTGACTGTCGTATGTACCATTTTTCCTAGAAAATAAGGGCATAATTAATCTATTTTTATTTCAGATGGATTATTGGTGAAAACGATTTAGCCCCTTTTCCCGAAACCAAACGACCACATTGTACGTTTAGGGTTGAAATGCTTGTACACTTAAATTTGGCAATATCTTCTAACCCTGTTTGTCCAAACGTGCAGACGACTTGTTCGGATAGTTCGGTATGCAAATATCTGGATAGTCTTATCCCAATTCCCAATTATTTATTTTAAAAAATAGAAAGGCAAAAAATCAACTGCCAACCGGTTCGACCGGTGAAAAAGATCTAGGGCACGGATACTGGACCGGAACAATAAATAGTTCAGAAGCGCGCAGTAAAGCGGTCAGGGCTCTAACGAAGAAACGAAGCCGGAGAAGAGGGCTGGAGCATATTATCTTATCTTTACTTACACAGCACCAAGGTAATAATATTTCGTTTTGAATTATTTAGATTCTCCCTAAACGATTCATGAATTTCGGATCTGTAGCTGTTCTTTTTACCAGCAAAACCATAGTTATTTTATCTGTTTTCTGTAATATTTTTATTAATCGTTTTTTTTTTCATTGCTTATTATATATATGTGTGTGATTTCTTTATGTTTGTTTTGCTTTTGTTGTTTTGATTTTGTAGAACATGGATCGGTACCAGAAGGTGGAGAAGCCAAAAGTGGAAACACCGATTGATGAGAATGAGATTCGGATTACGAGCCAAGGCAGGATGCGAAGCTACATCACTTACGCCATGAGTCTGCTTCAGGTATTGTATATATTTGCATATTAAACTAATTGGTGCCATTTTAACGCAATGCTTTGGTAGATTATGTAGGTTGTTGTGCCATTTTATGGTTTGTGGCCTTGTTGTTTTGATTTTGTTTTTTGTTTTTTTTGGGGGCATAATTTTATATTTGTAGTCTTTATCTCATTGGTCAAAATGTGGATCGTGTTATAAGAGATGGTGTTGCAGAAACTTATGTGATACTTTTTGCAATTTTAGGAATTCATTTATCAGGGGTGTACTTGTTGAGTAAATTCATTTATTAGGGTTATGAGTGGCATATGGGTCTCTCAATGGGTTTTGCTTAAGTTCTGTTTCAAAAAATTATTATGCCCAAATTTCTCTCCTATTCTGGGGCCAATGACAAAAAATCCATTAGAAATTTTAACTTTTTTTTTGGTAATATACTGAATATTTGACCTTTGTCCAACAATATCAATTTTTTAGTGATTTTCTTTAAAAAGAAGCATGGTTGGTGATATATTGTATAAAGTTTGCTTGCATTTTGATTGAGGTGTCTTGTCGGTTGAAAATTGTTGGGAAATGTGTGTTTACATTTAAATAGCTGATAAGTTTACACCATTTCTATGTTTACACGGACAGATTTTGGACTAAGGAATATCTTATCGGGATAACCTAACAAACTAATTTGTATGAGATTGTGTCAGTCCTGCATTTTCTATTTCGTATGAATGTTTTGCAATTTTTATCTGTATATGCAATGATTGCCATGCTTGATTATTTGGGCAAATATTTCTTCAGAGAATTTGATTTCTCCAATTTGTCATGCAACTCATTGTAGGAAAAGGGTTCAGATGATATAGTGTTTAAGGCAATGGGCAGAGCCATCAACAAAACTGTGACAATCGTGGAGTTAATCAAGGTCTTTTTTTGGTGATTCTTTTAGCTTTTCACTTAGCTGTTGATTTTTTGGTCTGATGGTTATCTCAAGATATTGTGCTTTTCTTTAATTCAGAGGAGAATTGTTGGTCTTCACCAAATTACAGCAATTCAATCCACTGACATAACTGACACATGGGAACCCCTGGAGGAAGGGCTCCAAACGTAAGGGCAAATGATTGTAAAAAAGAAACTGTTTAAACTCCGAATTTGGACAACGTTCTGTCTGAAGTAGGTTTGAGCGATGACTGCCTTTTGTGACATTTTGTTTGTTTATTGTCACAGTCTGGAAACCACACGGAAAGTTTCAATGGTCACAATAACTCTCTCAAAAAAGGAGTTAGAAAAGACTAATATTGGGTGAGTTATTGAAGGTTTCTTTTGTTTGTGAATTTTGCATGTTCTGCTCTGTTTGCAGTGTAGTGTAGATCAAGTAGAAGTTATAATCACTTACTCTCTTAATTTTTCAAGGAAGAATACAATGAATTTAACTTAGTGGACCGATTTTTTTTGTCTTGGGTGTAAAGAAAAAAAAAACCTTTTTTCCTCTTCTTAATCATGGACATGAAAAAATTGTTGGGCATTTGTAAGATTAGCACTCTGTTCTTGAATTGTAAACTGTTCTTTGTACTCTAATGACATCATTTTCATGCAAATGGGGTTATTGATTGGCCATTATTGGCTGTAGGTACCAACCTCCGATACCAGCTGACCAGGTCAAGGTGTCTACAGAAGTTGACTATGATCGAGGTGGTGTCACATTTTCTGGTTCCTGTACTTTGTATATTCCTGCAACTAAGAATAAATTTTTTTATAATTATCGAGATTAATAATATCTTATTTTAGAAATAAAATAAATAATTACACTACTGATGGGACTAAAAAAAAAGAACTAAGATTTTTAAGGCCTTAACTTGACAATTTAAACTAACGCTTGAACAATGCCTTATTTTTTGACATATATTTAACTGTGTAGAGGGATCACCTCCTGCCCGAGGAAGAGGTCGAGTTGGTAGAGGAGGGGGAGGCCTAGAGCCCCATATGGTATGAATTTTGTTGATCGTTTTGTATGAATAAGGTTATCTGAACACCAGGGTTCTGGAAGTTTTGCACTTGCTGTCATTTATCTGTGGAAGTCTTGGCAGTATGTTAATGTATTCATAGAGTATCTGCCCTATTGTTTCAATAGGGAACGGTTTTGCATCTGCCGAGTATGAAGATGGAGGCTATGAGAGGAATCGTGGGTATGCCAGGGGCAGGGGACGAGGTAGAGGTCGCAATTTCCGTGGCCGTGGGAGGGGATGGTACAATGGTCCTCAGGTGGATGCACAGTATGATGCTGGAGGCTACAATCAAGAAGCACCACGAGGTACTGCTTCTCTTATTGGGTTGATGTTTTCCTAATATTGTTTGAAATTTAGTGTTGCAGCTCTTTGTAAGGACTATTTAGATATAGGCAGAAGCACTTGTTTGCTTGCGAGCCCAAAATGTCAAAAACAAATTTTTGTTACAACTGGAATATGGTTCTTTTATGTCCGACTTATGTTGTTATTATGTCATGTATTTTGTTTGATATAGTAATTAGCATTTAGGCATTGATGGAAAACTCTCTTAAATATACCCTAGAAGATATCGGATACTATGTTGAACAGTGAGCGGGCCTGCCCCTTGTGTGTCTTTCTGTATATGAGAATCCTTTGCTTTCAGTTGGGGCAGACAAGGGGTTGGTTGCATTAATTTATTTGTATTTATAATCTTGTACAGAACAATCATCAATCCTTTTGCTACTTTGTCCCATTTTTTGCTGCTATTATGCCCATAAAATCGGTTGCTTAATGTTTGCTTAGCTGCTCTGTTGATATGGTTACTACTTAAATTAACATGCCTGCTGGATTTTGTCTGCTGCAGGTCGTGGCCGTGGGAGGGGGACTCGTGGGAGGGGTCGTGGATTCAGATCTAATGGGCTGGTCCAAGCTGTTGCTTGAGTTGCTCGGGTGTTCAAACTTGGGGGTTATTGTACGAGGACAGTATGATGTTCTATGAGTTGATGGATATCTGTCCCATTTCTATGTTTTTTCACAGTTGCTAGTTTTAACTTTAGGATTGTCATCTGTAATCATTGTAGACTAACTTGGACCGCGCATGCGTGGTGAGCCTTTTTGTTTTCTCTGTCACCTTTTTTCCCTTTTTGGCTTCCGTTAGTTGTTTAGTTGCTTTAATCAAGTGTAGCCTTATTGGTGAGGACCACATTCTTTAATTTGTATGTTTGGATAAGCTTGTTGGTTGATATTTGATACTCTATAGATGGACATCCTTTGAACTCCTTTTATCCTTTATCTATGATGTCCTGGTTTTTATTTGATTTGCTAAAATTAACCTGTTTTACATCAAAACCAGTAGCACTAGTTATTTTGCATCCTCTGGAAAGACGTTTTGGGCTGTGTTTTTTTTTTTTTAATTTGCTTAAATATATTAGTCTTGTGATGCAAGTGAAAATCAAATTGGTTTAATTATCTGTTTTTAATGTGATTAATTCGGATTGCTCAGTTACCTGTTGCATTATTGAATTGTTCTATTAAAGGAAAGAGTTGTTAAAATCGACGGCCATATGATCTTCGCTTTCAAAACTGCAAACCAAATTCCTATTGCATTACCAATGATTGCTAAAACTTCTGTAAAATGTTGTTGAATAGTTTGTTGCTTGTTACCAATTATTTTCGCGGAAAAGGGTGATTGCGATAGCAATAATAAAATTCGTGAAAGTGTTTTCAAATAAACTCTACCTATTTGCTTTTGTAATCTTTGAATATGCTCCATAATTATACTTATTTAATATTTTATTTCATATTCTAATTTTATGCATAGGGTGAATTAGACACTGGCTGTTTGTTTGAGGCCAAGAATTATGAGTCGTACAATTTTCCAATCACCCCGATGTTAATATTGCATCCATGGTTCAAATTGAATTCCGATAGAGCAAGCAAAGGAAACCTGGTTTGGCAGGGCACCCCAAAGAATCCATATTTCAGGTTTGAGGGCGCTGGAGCCGATGGTCATGTGGGCTTCCCTTAAACAAAATAATAGTAGCACAAAAACTAAATCTAATATTATCATTACAAAGCAATCATAAACTTCCACAATTCTTTAAACTCGTGCAAATTTAAGTAGGGACATTCATTGTCTGAACTTGGAAGGAGTATTATTCAAGGTGTAATGTAGTACTAGTAATAGTACCAATGATTGTTGTTACAACGTCATTATTTTCATGGAAGTCGACTTTCAAAGATCTTCTGCCGGCAGCCGATCTTCTCTGCATTAAAAATTATTGCTTACCTTCTTTAATCATATTTACAATGATTGAAGTCCCACCTCAACTCCATATATTTGGCAGCTACTTATGTTAAGACAACATGCTGCAAATGGACATGGCAATCAATTAAGACATTGTCATAGTGGGTGCTGGCCTTGCTGGTCTAACTACAGCTTTAGGATTTCACAGGTAGGGGGTTCATTGTAAAATCGAATTGAATCAAGCATAAACTTTTAAAGTTCGATACACCAAAACATCATAGCCCGAATACTGAACCGAATTACAAACACGCACATATTGATCACACTCACTCATAAGTGTTGAATGGAAGAAATTTGTAGGTTGGGAGTGCGGAGTCTGGTTCTGGAATCATCCAACAGCTTAAGAGTTACGGGCCTTACATTGTGGACTAATGGCTGGAGGGCACTTGTCGCCGTCGCCATTGGAGACATCCTTAGGGGAAAATCTGTTCGAATTCTCGGGTAAGGCCAACAAGTCAACTAAGGATGGATTTGAGTATTTATGTACAGCAGTAAATTAGAAGTGAAAATCTACCACAAACTGTTATTTAACGAATTGGGAACTGTTTCTAAATGTTAACCTGTTACTGATTTGTTGGGGCAGGTACAAAGTTGCTTCTCAGGACTCCAGCCTGCCTACTTCTGAAGCGGATGTCAGTTTGTGAGTTTTCTGGAGTGTGCATATGCTTTGATTTCTCACTAAAAATAATGTGAGGACTAATGGGGAGAATATAAGCATTGTCAGTTTTCTGGTCTTCTTTCAGTCTTGCCTCTCAGCTTTTAGAATGTGTTAAACAGTTTGTTATCAGACAAAACTTACATGACTAGATGAATTTAATCTTGTAATAGATCGGTTGATGCTCATAAAAGTTGTGGCAAGAAAATCACTAATTCTAAAATCTTTTGCTCAAATTATTTGAGAGTTTTGTTTACCACGATGTGACGCAGAGGCAAGTTAGAAGTCCGTTGCGTTAGAAGGAAAGACTTACTAGAAATCTTAGAGAGAGAACTGCCACAAGGAACCATCACATATTGTTCTAAGGTTGATTCCATCGAGGAATCAGGGAGCTTTAAATTGATTCACCTTGCAGAAGGTTCAGTTGTGAGAGCAAAGGTAAATTGCACTTGTAACTAAACATGGCCTTTGTGCTTATTTATCTTTTCCAAAGGTGCCTTGTTTACTGTTACTTCAAAAGAATTGGTGTTAATCTACACAGTGGAGCAGTACTCAGAGGTCTTGCAGACAATTCCTAATTTTTCCGATTGACTATTCCTTCTGATCTAAGGTCTTGATTGGATGTGATGGAGTTAATTCAAAGGTGGCTAGGTGGTTGGCGCTTCAGAGTCCAGTTAGTACAGGGCGATCATCAATAAGGGCCCTTGTTGACTACCCATATGGCCATGGCTTTGAGCGAAAGATCCACACGTACTTTGGAGGAGGTTTACGTTGTGGTTTTATTCCCTGTGATGACAGGAGCATATATTGGTTTTGTAAGCATTGACCACATATTCAACTTTAATTTCCTGATAACAGTTGGTTTAAGTCTCACATCAACATCATACGCTATGTTGGCATGTAAAAATAATAATACTGTGTAATAGAATTCTGTCTTTTGATATTCTGCAGATGATGAAAATGAGCCAAATCCCTAGACAATGAAGCAATTTGTGCTCAGCAGTATCTGCAGTGCACCTGGACGAGTATTAGATTTTGTAGAGAGAACTGAGCTGGATTGCATCTCCTATGCTCCTTTAAAATTCAGATTGCCATGGAACATTTTGTTGGGAAATATCGTAAAAGACAATGTTTGTGTAGCTGGTGATGCCCTTCATCCCATGCCACCGGATATAAGTCATGGTGGGTGTTCAGCTTTGGAAGATGGTGCCATCCTTGCAAGGTGCCTTGCCGAAGCTCTGTTGACAAAACCAAAGGCCAATATGAAAGAAAGTGATGAAGAGATTTAAAGATGGAAAAGGGTCTAAAAAAGTACTCACAAGAGAGGAGATGGAGAAGTTTTAGTCTTATCAGCACAGCATATGTGGTTGGTTTGATACAAGGGAGTGATGGTAAGGTGATGAGCTTCTTGAGGAAGAGGTTTTTGTCTAGGTTTACTCTTGGAACTATGGTGAGGCTGGCTGACTTTGATTGTGGTAAATTTGTTTTTTCTTGAAGAAAAAGATTAGCAAAACTTTAGATGTCTGTTTAAAATTCTAAGGTTGAAGTGAACAAGAAGAATCTTCTACACATGCTTTTTCATTAACTAAAAAGTATGCCTCTTCACTCAATATTCCACAAAATGAAGCGTATGCCCAACCTTAATTATCCTTGTGGTTACTGATGACAGAGCTGATGTATTGCTACAAATCATTGATAGGCAAGAAATTCTGGACGGCTTAGCTAAAATAGCATCATGATGTTGCTCATCTTGCTTTCGGTTATGTATGTTCTCCAACAGCATAATGCACTCTTGATCAATATTTCAAATATGGTTTATTCTTTCAAATTTGATTCACATGAGGAGGAAAGAACTACTTGCAAGTAGCAACCCTTTGAAAATAACTGCAAAGAGGAACTACATTGAGTGCTGTTTCCATGGAGGAATTGGGACACTTGAAGTTGTTGTACCTTGCAGATGGATCATTTGTGAAAGCTAAGGCAAAATTAAGTTACAGGGCAGGTAGAGACTGTTACTTTTAGTTTAACCTGTAGCTTGCCTTACGCTGGTTTTTGAACATTTCTTATGCTCTCCACCATGGCGTAATATTTAGAAAAGATTTAAAACCTATATTCATCAGTATCCTAAAGTGATTCTGTATGTTAACAAGTGAAGAAAGGGTGTCTTAAATGCTGTGTTGGTGGAAACAAGAATAGCACATCACGCATAATCACATAATCGAGAATGGATGGATATATCTATACGCATGGAATTACGACGATCCATATCCCTTCAAAGGGTAGCATTGCCAATGATTACTAGAACTTCTGTAGAATGTGGTTGAATAGTTTGTTGCTTGGTGCCAAATTTTTCGGGATCTAATTGCTTTTTTAATCATTGAATATGCTCCATAATTGATAGCTTTACCTGAGTTACTATTGATTGTGGCTTTCTAAATAAAAAATAAAAAACTCTGCTCTCCAGACACTGCACCCCAGAGAATCATTTCAGGTTTGGTGGTGGGGATGGAGCCGCTAGTCATATGTGGCTTCGCTTATAATAGTACAAAAAAAACTTTTGTGCTGTCAGAAGACAACAGGTATATATATATATATACTATAGTGCATGCCTATATTATTTTGGGGTGTTTCCATATAATAATTTATCTTCGAAAAGGACAAATTTTTATAAATATTATCTCACTATGATGCATCAAACTAACTCTGAAATTAGAATAACAAAGTAACAAAAAACTTCCACAGTTCTTTAAATTCATTGTTTGAACATGGCAGGAGTATTATGCAAGGTGTAATGTAGTACTGGTAATAGTAGCAATGAATGATTGTTGTATATTGTTATGACGTCATTATTTCCACGGAAATTCAACTTTCAAAGTGCATCTGCTACCGGCGGCTGATTTCTTTCCAGTAAATCATTGATTACCTTATTTTATCATATTAACAATCATCGAAGCCCCCATCTCAACTCTATGTATTTAGCAGCTACTTAAGTTTAGACAATATGCTGCGAATGGACATGGCAATCCATGAAGACATTGTCGTAGTGGGTGCTGGCCTTGCTGGTCTAACAACAGCTTTAGGACTTCACAGGTACACACACACACACACACACACATTGATACACACACTCACTCGGTAAGTGTTGAATGAAATGAATTTTGTAGGTTGGGAGTTCGGAGTCTGGTTCTGGAATCATCAGACAACTTAAGAGTTACGGGACACGCACTTACCTTGTGGGCTAATGGCTGGAGGGCACTTGACGCCGTTGGCGTTGGAGACATCCTTAGGGAAAAATCTGTTCAAATTCTCGGGTAAGGACAACATATCAACTATGCATGGATTTGAGTATTTATGTACAAATATTGTATCTGCGGTGAAGTAAAAGTGAAATCTGCTACAAAAAGTTGTTTAATAAATTGAAACTGTTTCCAAATGTTAACCTGTTGCTGATTCATTGGGGCAGGTTCAAAATTGCTTCTCAGGACTCCAGCCTGCCTACTTCTGAAGCGGATGTGAATTTGTGAGTTTTCTGGAGTGTGCATATGCTTTGATTCCACACAATGCTAATAATGTGAGAACTAGTTGGGAGGATTGCTGTTTGATATAAACAATATCAGTTTTCTGGTCTTCTTTCTGTCTTGCCTCTCAGCTTTTAGATTGTGCTGAGCAGTTTGTAATCAGACAAAACTTACATGACAGGATGAATTTAATCTTATAATGTATGAGTTGGTTAATGCTCGTGAGAGTTTTGAAAAGAAAATCACTAATTCTGCAATCTTTTTGCCCAAGTTTTTTTGAGTTTTGTTTACCACCATGTGATGCAGAGGCAAGTTAGAAGTCCGTTGCGTTAGAAGGAAAGACTTATTGGAAACCTTAGAGAGAGAACTGCCGCAAGGAACCATCAGATATTCTTCCAAGGTTGATTCCATCGAGGAATCAGGGAACTTTAAATTGATTAACCTTGCAGATGGTTCAGTTGTGAGAACAAAGGTGAATTGCACTTGTAACTAAACATGGCCTTTATGCTTATTTATTTTTTGAAAGGTGCCTTGTTTACCATTACTTCAAAAGAATTGGTGTTAATCTACACAATGGAGCAGTACTAAGAGGTCTTGTAGCCAATTCCTAATTTTTCTAATTGATTATTTCCTTCTGATCTAAGGTCTTGATTGGATGTGATGGAGTTAATTCAAAGGTGGCTAGGTGGTTGGGGCTTCAGAGTCCAGTTAGTACAGGGCGATCAGCAATAAGGGGCTTTGTTGACTACCCAGATGGCCATGGGTTTGAACCAAAGTTCCAAACGTACTTTGGAGGAGGTTTACGTTGTGGTTTTATTCCCTGTGATGACAGGAGCATATATTGGTTTTGCACTTTCAGACGGTCGGTCTTCCAATGTAAGCCATGACCACATATTCTACTTTAGTTTCCTGATTATAGTTGGTTTAAGTCTGACCTCATAATGCAACATCATAAATTAATACATTTGTCTTTTGGTTTACTACAGATGATGAAAATGAGCTAAATCCCTTGATAATGAAGCAATTTGTGCTCAGCAGTATCCGCAGTGCACCAGAACGAGTATCAGATGTTGTAGAGAGAACTGAGCTGGATTGCATCTCCTATGCTCCTTTAAACTTCAGATTGCCATGGAACGTTTTGTTGGGAAATATCGTAAAAGACAATGTTTGTGTAGCTGGCGATGCCCTTCATCCCATGCCACCGGATATAGGTCAAGGTGGGTGTTCAGCTTTGGAAGATGGTGTCATTCTTGCAAGGTGCCTTGCCGAAGCTCTGTTGACAAAACCAAGGGCCAACACGAAAGAAAGAGATGAAGATTATTCAAAGATGGAAAAGGGTCTAAAAAAGTACTCACAAGAGAGGAGATGGAGAAGTTTTAGTCTCATCAGCACAGCATATTTGGTTGGTTTGATACAAGAGAGTGATGGTAAGGTGATGAGCTTCTTAAGGAAGAAGTTTTTGTCCAGGTTTACTATTGGAACTGTGGTGAGGATGGCTGAATTTGATTGTGGGAAGTTAGTTAAAAATTAGCAAAACTCTTTAAGGTTGAAGTGAACAAGAAGAATCCTCTACACATGCTTTCTCATGAAGAAATAAAAAGTATGCCTCTTCACTCAATATTCCACAAAGAGAAGCATATGCTCAACTTTAAATGATCCATGTGGTTAGTGATGAGAGAGCTGATGTATTGCTACACATGATAGCTAGGCAAGAGATTCTGGCCACCTTTGCTAGTATAGCATCATGATGTTTCTCATTTTGCTTTCAGTTATGTATGTTCTCCAACAGCATAATGCGCTCTTGATCAAATTTTCATATATTTTCTTATCCTTGCAAATTTCATTCACATGAGGAGGAAAGAGCTACTAGCAAGTAGCAACCCTTTGGAAATAACTCCAAAAGGGGAACTATTCCATGGAGGAATAGGGACAGTACTTCAAATTGTTGTACCTTGCAGATGGATCATTTGTCAAAGCTAAGGCAATTATAGAATGAATTATTTGGCTAAGTGAGAAGCATTATGAATGAATTATAGAATATGAATAATTGTCAATGACTGAGTGTTCCCAGCTTGGCATTTCACATCCACAAGGAGATATAATTGTCACATGATTTGATACCTGTGTTGATATCAGCATTTATCAGATGATCTCCTTTTGTAGTGTGCTTATATGCCTTCTTTTCTGTGTGAGCTCTTTCCAATCCAGATGCTTTTCTTTCTGTGTCTTCCCCTCGTGATTTTCATTGTCAAAATATGCTTATGAATTTGAAAACACCTGGCGCCCATAAAATCTCAGTCTGAATATTTTACAAGTTTTTTGACCAGTTTCTGAGGGGAAAGATGTTGATTATGCACTTTTATCACTTAAAAGAAATCACTATTTACTGGCTCTAGC
Organism: Paulownia fortunei; assembly: GCA_019321725.1. Classification (NCBI taxonomy): domain Eukaryota; kingdom Viridiplantae; phylum Streptophyta; class Magnoliopsida; order Lamiales; family Paulowniaceae; genus Paulownia; species Paulownia fortunei. The sequence continues at coordinate 3,878 of JAGSPU010000407.1, read as the reverse complement.
TAACATATTAATAGCAGATCGATGGTTTCCTTTATTTCAGTTTAATTCAAACGTGTCATAAAAGTCATCTAAAAACTTATTTAGTGTACATTTATAAAGTTGATGCATAATTTTACAGACAACTAGTTTTCAAAGATGAAATCAAATTTTTTAATTTTGAGAGGCGAGATAGATATTTTGGCAGAAATTTGAAGAATTTGAAGGGGATAAAATTTTAAATTTTATTTAATTTATATGTAAAACTTGAAAATATAAACAAGTCAGGGGTGCAACAATTCTCCTACCATTCCATCTCTGCAAGTTGGCACGAGGCGTTTTTATCGATTTTCTCATTGCTTTTTGTGTTTTTAAATTCTTTTCCACTCGCAATTAGGTGCTATTTTTCTCCATGAATGACATCAACTCAATCATTCGAACTCCCCGATAATCATGGTTTAGTTGTCAACTACACAGTTTGCTGTCAAAATTCTCTGCTAAATTATCCTTTGAACAGCTATGCAACAACATTGTAAATTTATCCAAGTATGAAATCTATCAGCCCCTGACAGCGGTAGGTCTCTGAAGCTTGGAACAGTTCCTTTTTATAAGATAATAATCTTTTCAACTAACTGATTCATGATATTCCAATGATTGGTATTCATTTTTTTTCTATGACAGATCAGGTTGTGATTGCTAGCTATTATCATGGTTGATTTATAGCCCACTTGTTCTTAATTTTTCTTTCTGAAAAAAATTCTTGATTAGTATAATAATAGTCTCTCATGGCCTTTGCTTGAATGCTGGTATCATCACATGGCAAAGGTCATAAAAATGGAATACATATTATGTCATTTGGCACAATTTCCTTCTTTTCCACACGTCGCCAGAAATAAGGGACAAGTTGGAAAATAAAAGAATTTTTTGCCAAATTTCCACCCTTTTGGTCAATCAAGCAATTATATATTTAAGTAAAGAGATGAACCAAATTGTCAACTGAAATCGATGAGAAATATATGTGAAATTGTTGTACACACTCGATCTAACGGTCTTTTAAATGATATACCTGGTCTTTTAAATGATGTACCTAGTTCACTTGTATCTTGTATCAAATATTTTATTTAACAAAAAAAAGGCATTTGGCATAACATTTATGCACTCAATGTATATATACTGAGTGCAATATGAATTCAATCCCGACTCATTTCTCATCATTGAATTAAGAGGAGGTGGGTAGTTGCACCCGATACATGGTGTACTGGGTGCATGAATAAATACCAAGCGTCGTATTTTATAAAAAATGTAATACTTAAAGGATAAATGTTATATCCAATATATGTGAATTGAGTATAACATCTACTACCGTTACTAAGTGGACAATAAAAAACACCAAGCTCAAATTCAATGAACACCCAAATATATTACCCTGCAAACAGAATAGTCATTTCACGTGCGATTTCCTCTCCTTGGAGCAACCAGGAGGGTAAAGAAAACAATTTACGAGCTTTAAAATAACAACAAATAATAACTCTCTCTCTCTCTTATGACATTCCTAATACTTCACATTTATCACTGGTAGTAATATACACTTGTTGAGTTTATACCAACATTTTATGTTTAAACTTAAGAATCAGAGATTATTAATCCAGACAAGCCCATCAAATTTAAATGCAAATTTAAGAATCCGAGGATATTAGTATTTAGTCGAGACAAAAACCAAAGTATTAGTGGAGACAAGCCCACCTTGCCTGACTATTGTTGCGAGGTTTGACCCTAAATTAAGAACATGTGAATGGTGTTAAGAAATATGATTGATCAAAATTCCTCTGAGCTTGATTTACAAGACAACCTATCCTATTGCATTGATTGCAAACTACAAAACTGCAAAAGGGAGTTAGGCTTCATAATTACATTAGGCAGAGAAAATAACAGCACCTCACAAATGTAATGTCAAAGGCATGTGCATCACACATGAGAATAATGGTGCTCTACCACATATGGTCAAATGAAGCCACATGAGAGGTCACATACGGTGAACATTTTTTCTTTTTTTTTTTTGCCAAATATTATATCTGAAAAAAACTCATTGAATTTAATGTGTTTTTCTTCACATAGAAACAACCAGTTGTTGCCTTTAAAGAATGTGAGAAATGAATAATTCTGGTGTGGAAATTTGATCCATTCACGGCTCCTCTGTTGGGAAATCCCATGTGGGGTTGTGAGGAATGGGGAGAGAACGTGGGAATTATTGAATGAGGTTCAGAATTCTCAGAGATAATTCAATTTTCAAGTGGTTGAGTTTTTGTCTACTTGCTGGTCTTTCACATGTGAGGTTGTTTGTTTAGCAGAATTTCTGGCAACTATTTAACTCCCACTAAATCTTGTATTTCTTGGCAAGAAAATCCCACATCTTCTTCATCTACACTCATCCTTCTTTCTCTATTTTCTCTCCCCAGCAATCGGCAAAGGAAAAAAAAAAATGGTGAAAAATAGCATTTTATTGCTAGCATTTATAGTTGGATTGTATAGTTTCATCATCAATGCCAATGCCTTCACAGCTTCTGGATGGACTCGGGCTCATGCAACCTTCTATGGAGGCAGTGATGCTTCCGGGACAATGGGTATGCTAATTTTTTTAAAAAAATTAGAGAAAAATATACCTATTTATTACTAAGTCTTTTTTCTTATTTCCTTTATTCTTGGTCTTGAAAATTGATCAAGAATTGAAATCTAAAATGACTTTGGTTTGTTTCTTGCCACAGGGGGTGCTTGTGGGTATGGCAACTTGTACTCAGCTGGCTATGGGACTAGGACTGCAGCATTGAGCACTGCATTGTTCAATAATGGGGCATCGTGCGGCCAATGCTACAAGATTATATGTGATTACAAAGCCGACCCTCAATGGTGCAAGAAGGGTGTGTCTGTGACTGTCACTGCTACAAACTTCTGCCCTCCAAACTATGATCTTCCTAGTGACAATGGAGGGTGGTGCAACCCTCCCCGCCAGCATTTTGACATGGCTCAGCCGGCTTGGGAAAAGATTGGCATCTATAGAGGCGGCATCGTGGCCGTGCTCTACCAAAGGTCTTTTACTTTTTTACTCTCTTCCGCTTTTCTATTATTGTTCTTAATTTGTATAATCACCTAGAACGACCAAAATATTTTTACATCTTTTGTGGGTGGGGGTGTAAAATTGATACATATAAAGATGAGCCTACATTGATAGCGTTGGGCTATTGACATGACAATTATTTTCTCAATTTTATAAAATTTTAAATTTAGTATAATTTTTATATACAAATTTATTAAACTTTTGCTTGGTGCTTGTCAACCATTGGGAAATGATGTAAAATCACTGTCCCATCTCGTCTCGTGACATAATCATTTCACAAAATTTTGATTTTGTTATAAAATTAAAATTTTGCCCTTTAAAAATTAAAAATATCTCTTTATTTATTATTTTTAAAAGAATAATTCTATTTTGCTCTTCAATTTAATTTTTCTAACTCCGTCTCTATGAGCACGTTTTTGTAAACATTTGCGAAAAAATCTAATGGTGGATATTCGATATGTATTTATGATGCAGGGTTCCTTGCAAGAAGCATGGAGGAGTTAGATTCACCATCAATGGAAGGGACTACTTTGAGCTAGTGCTGATTAGCAATGTGGGGAACGCTGGATCCATTCGATCAGTCCAAATCAAGGGCTCAAAAACAGGGTGGATGTCTATGTCTAGGAACTGGGGTGCTAATTGGCAATCCAATTCTTATCTTAATGGCCAATCTCTATCCTTCATGGTCACCACAACTGATGGCATAACCAAAACTTTCTTAAATGTTGTTCCATCCAATTGGGCTTTCGGACAGACATATTCAAGCCCGATCCAATTCTAAGTTGGAGAT
>JAGSPU010000420.1:0-61232 GCA_019321725.1 Paulownia fortunei | reverse complement strand
TTCGGTTCTTTTTTTTTCTAAATTATACAAGTGACATGACCTCGCTCTATTTTGCATTCTTTGTTGGGATATATAGCTACAATGGACTATATGACCACAAGAATGGTGTATACTAATTCTCTGTTTTCTTTTCTTTTTGTTGGTAGACCTATTTGTTATTTAATTGATTTTTTTTTTGGTGAAATAAAAGATGCCTCGATCAAGGAACAGAATAAAAAAATTCATATAATACAATAAATTTGTTAGATTTTACTATACGTCAACCTAAGTTACAGCTTTCTCTCCTTCACTTTTGGAAAGATACTTTTGAGAACACCAATAGACACAAATTAAATTTAAAAGCTAAATAATATATTTCAAATTGATGTGGAAACTCAAAAATATGATTTTGTTGTTGTTTTATACAATTGGCTTTATTATGTTTATCTTATCCATAGATTATAAAATTCAAAAAAAATATTTAAATATTATATTTACTTTGAAAAAAAAAAGATGAGGCACGTTATACGTACATTAACAAGTCAATTAAAAAAGCTAAAGGATTCATTATTCTAAGGTTGAGATTCCTATAGCATTAAAAAGAAAAATATAGAAAAAGTGCTTCTAGACTACAAATAAATTGTCAATGTACGTAACAAATTTTAATTAGGTGCAACATTTGTGAAAAAAACTGATGATTGAATGGAGGGCTAAAGTGATGCAATAAAAATAGAGGGATGTTCTCTTGATTGAAGATAGTAAAGTGCAATTAACCTAAAACATAATATTAACATAATTTATAAGTATTAAGTAAATATTATACAATTAAAAATATAAATCTTAATAATTTGTGAAAATATAAATTGTTGTTAAATAATATCTTTACATTGAACCATCATCGTCAATCAATTTATTGAATTGACATATGAGAAATTATGCAAAATTTTAAAGTGAGAACAAATAATTATATCAATAGAAATTATACAAAAAATAAGTTTTATTTTTTACTTTCTAATAATTCATTTGATTCATATTATACAAGTATGTCTACAAATATATATGGGTTTTTGGTCATTAGTCTAAAGAGACCCAGTCTAATAGACCCAAATCCATGAATTAAGAGGCCAACTAGTGCATGCATCTTACCATATTGAAAGACCAACCTTACTAAAACAACTATAAACACCCCTTTATTTATATGTTTTATTCATTTTATATTTTACAACTTTCTATTCTTTGTCAATATTCTGTATTCTAGTTCTGACTTGAGCGTACGTTGGGATAACCTCGTCACCCTTAATAATTTGTTCATGTCACAGACAAGAACCCACTTAGGATTGTACAACTTGCAATGAGTTGATTGTTGAAGATTCATAACTTTTTCACATTATTTTTGCACCATTTATGGAAAATCTTGCCTCGACGCTGAGATTGCAGACTAGATCCAGAGGTAGAGAAGCCAATGACTAAGACATCCCTCAAGAGAAAACAGTTAATGGAAGCAGAGTAGACCAGTAGTCCCAGGAGCTTTCGAGCATAACAGCCTCAAGAGCTTCTATTGCCGCGGTCTCACGAGCTTCCGCCTTAGCTTCCACCCCGCAGCCTCAGAAGCCTTTGCCATAGCATCCTCAAGAGTTTCCACTCCACCAGGATCTCAAGCCCAAAGCTCCAGCCAAATGATCACCAACTGGAACCATGGTGTTACAAATAATACAAGAAGCCTCATCACATCAATGACTACGACCCAATACATAGGAAATTTCCATAAAGATCATCTCTAATTATTTTCTTAACAGAGTCTATCCCCACCCTCAAATAGAGAGAAGCCCAGAAACACATACCCCACGACTCAAGAAGAAGTTTCTAGCAGAGTGTCCCTCATAGAGGAAAATATATATAAAAAGTTAGGAAGAAGAAAGAGACCCAAATAACTTACCATTTAATTCCACATGAAACACTGGAGCATAAAGACAAGTATACTCCATTGTTATTCTGGCTAAGTCAATGCCTCTAGGAGTCAAAGTAGCTAACTTGCCTGAATACGACAAAACTGGAGATCCGTATGAGTAGCTAGACAAGTTCTATGCCAAAGCGAATATTCTATCAATGGTTAAATACATGTACCTAGAGAGAGAGAGACCCTTATTATTATAGTCCTAAAGACTAGAGGCAAACGCCACCAAGGCCTTAATCTCTCATACCTCAGTAAGGTGAGGCTACTCCCCCTCCCCCCCCCCCAAGGCATAACTTATCCCTAGGTGAGACCATTCTTAGAGGATCACGACATACAACTTGTTTTAGAGATCAAACACTACCCTCCAGTTCTCTAAAACATCTTATAAAAAGTAATCAAAATATTTACCTATAAGAAGTTATCTAAAACAACTCATGGTAACTCATCATAACAATTACGTATAAGAAGTTTTCTAAAACAACTACTGGTAACTTAAATAATCCCCTATGAGGCAAGAAACATAAGTATTAACTCCCACTTCCTTGAGGCCAAGTAAGTTATAGTTGGCCCCAGAGATCATAAGCTTTTTTCTCGAGGTTATCGATGAAAGTTAAGCCTCTAAAAATTGAAGGGACTCTCTTGAGGCTAAGAAAGCTATAGATAAATCTAGAGATCACAAACTTTTTTTTCTCGAGGATTAGTTGTAAAAGTCAAGCCACATAATGGATATGACTTCTAGAAGCCATGAAACAATAGTTGGCTCCAAAGAGTACATACTTAATTCCATAAGGATAATGGTAATAAACAAAATTCTTTTGAACATCATAAGCACATTTTGACACACAAGCTCAAGGAGGTAAGGTCGAGGAAAGCTTTTTTGACCCTACACTTTGTAGTGAGATTAGGGTAAAGTTCTCTCAACCTAATACTTTTTGAGGTCGACACAAAGTCTTCTTGACCCATCATCTATTGAGACCGAGAAAAAGTCACCTGACCTAGCCTCTTGGAAAGTTGATGCTAATGAGGTCGACGCAATGTTCCATCAACCTACACTTAGCCAAGTCAAAGCAGAATTAAGGATCACTTATATTATTTCTAGCGAACATCCCTTGAAAAATTCCATAGAAACGAGACCACCTCCTAATTCATGGTGATGAGATAACCCCCAATGATGCAAAAATTCTAAAGAATGAACTAACAAAGATCGACCCAACCTAGTCAAGCCTATGGCTAAGCCCTCCTCCAAGGGGATGTCCCGTACAAACTCACTAGAGTAGGTCGAGCTTAGAGGCACAAGTCAAGTACAGCTCGACCTAGGAAATACTAGTCCCAATTCAAGCCATGGGCTCATCTTTAATGATAGGTGTCACCTCCTTGCGAGGCGGTGCCCCATCGCTGCTGGTAAGAAACCATGATGAACTTATAGCTCGACATGATTTAGACATACAGACTAGGTCAAGCCATGGCTCAACCTAGCAGTTGGAAGGAATCGAGGTTGCGACTTAACTTAGCTTAGACAATAGCTCGGCATTCTTGTTCACCACACTGCCATCACCACCATCTCCACAACCATGAATCTTACAAATGTAAATTATAATAAAAAAACTACTACCCAATAATATCCCTATATTTTCCACAATAAACTCTTATTTCTACGCAACTATGGGTTGAGCCCAATCAATCAAGTGAACGCTATATGACGGATTCAATAATAATCTAAGTCCATTAATCTAAATTAAGCGGGCTATATGATGGACCCAAAAATAATCTAAGTTCATTAGTCTAAAAAGGCCTAAGCCTAAGAAATTAAGAGGTCACCTAGTGTATGCACCCTACCTTACCGAAATACAACCAACATTAAAATAACTATAAGTACTCCCTAATATTCACTGGGAGGTACATTTTATTCATTTGGCATTTTATAGCTTTTATCTTTTTTCAATATTCTTTGCTCTAGTTTGACTTGAGCATCAGTAAGTTTTTGCTAAAACAACCCTGGCACTCCTAACGGCTTGTTCATGTCATAAGTAGAAGCCCACTTAGGAGTTGAAAACTCGTAGGGAGTTGACTCTCGAAGATTCAAAACTTTTCCATATCAATTTTCATATTTTTAAGCAGACTTTTTAACCATAACTTAGGAGGGGTGTTGTGTCTTACAAGGTGTTAGATACGAGTCCAATACCACATAGTGATTTTTTGAACTATCAGTACATTATAGTTAAACTATCAACTTCTATAATAACTATGGGTATAATAAATAACATGTCATTATGCATGGAGATTCATATCACATACGAATGTCAAAATAATTAAACAAATAAATATTGATATTTTGGTAGGTTTCCTAAGATATTTAAATTACAACCCAAATTCCTAGCAAAATTGAAAATAAAAAATAGATGGTGCGGTGGCACTGAATTTGTTGCCAACCGGCATCGCGGTGCAGAGCTTATTGTATGCCAATAATAGAATAGGGTCGTATCGCCAAACTCTTTGTCTCACAAAATTTTAACTAGTGTCGCGGTGCCAAACATGCTGTTTGGCAAGTTAGCGATTGGGTTGTGACCATGATTGTCAGGCATCGCAGCACATAATTTTTTTCTTTCCCACCATCTTCATATGATCTCCATCATCCTGAATGTAGAAATTGAACAAAAAATTATAAAGTTCCTGTACCTCTAATTTTAGGTTTATAATTTTGACTAGATCAAAATTAAATTATATTCAATAATCACAATTGTAGGGTATCAAATAAATAACAACCAAAATCACCATACATCCATCACATGATATAATCATTCATCAAGAAAATATTCAATATTGCAAATACCTAATATGTAAAACAGTGAAACATAAAAGGATGTTAAGAAAACATAAGCTGATGGAGAAAATGCACTTTTTCTTTTCTTCTAATACTTTCAGAAATCACAGGGCTTCCAATCAAGCCTCCATACCGATAGAAATAAGGAGGTGTTTTGAACACCAAATCTAATTACTCACTGCATATTTTTATCTTGTGATATATTCAACACATGAAATTACAAGACCAGGCTGAGAGAACGGGAGGAATTGTTTTAGTAAAAATGGAATTGCGCTGGCCGTTCTCTTTGGGGTATAAGATGTCTTCTTTTATTTTACTGATTTTTTATCGCCTAATCTACTCTAGTTGCTATCTAAATATAACTATAATTCTTAGACGAGTTATCTTTATCTTCTTATGTAATTATCTAAAATTTATAATTCTAGATAATACCAAAAATAAATATCTTTTTATTTATTTAATACCAAGGATAGATAATTTTGCTTAGTTCACTTATTCCCAATGTTATTTGATATTTTTATTTAACTTCTAGTCAGGAGACAATTTTCAATAAATATTAAGTCTAGTTTAATTTGTTGTAAAATTCATTACAATGCTTATGAAAGTGGATTAAGGGCCTATAGACTATTACAAGCTTCAATAAATTTAGATAATTAATTGAACTTTTTAATTTATTAATTTAGAATTATCCTAATAAAAATTTGGAATTACTTTATAACTATAAAACTATTTTACTCCAAAAAACAATGAGTGGTCCATAGATATAATCATTAAACTTGGTTTGATCCTCCACAAATGATCCATAAATAGAGCTAGGTATAATACTCCATTAACCTCTCTAATTATCTCTTCATCCTTATTTATTATTAACCCACTAATGAACACTTATTTTATAACCAAGTTATAAATTGAACGTTCAAACCTTTGAGTTCTAGAATTAACAAACAAGGGACCATCTTATCACTTACCGTAGAGAGGTATGGTTTTCATATCTGCAAGTTATATTTACAGTTATCTATCCCAATATGATCCCAAAATACAAGTTTTAGGAATGCAAACCAATAAACTTTTAATGAACAAATCAAAGAGCATACTGAAATTAATATGAGAGCATAACTACTCAGGATTTAGATCAATCAGATTGATCATCTATTAATGCTACTTGAATTTTAAAAAAAAAAAGAAATTTAAGTAAAAATTCAAATTATATTTGGTCTAGTCCTGTATAATCCAATTATATAAAGTGCCTCCACTATAATATCATTACAATAACAATCTAGATAAGACTATCACATTTTTAATGTTAATGAATTACACTAATAATGGTTTGATTAAAGATCCCAAACTTTACTACATTATGAATTAATTTAATTTATTATTCTTAACTTTAATCCTCTCATATATAACACTTATATACTAAGATTATAGTCATGTTAACAAACATGAATTTTTTTATGTTTATAAGCATACCGATATGTACTAAATCAAATATGAAATGTTATTTTCTTTTAATTCAACCAATAATGTATAAGTACATGCATTTAGGTTACAACCCTTAACAATGTCTTTCTTCTGTCATTTGGTATTTGTTCGTATTTTACTCTTTTTCTTGTCTTGTTTGGTAAAAATGGCTAGAGTTGTTTTACTTGCATATGCAAGTTCAATTTATGTAATCTATACATACAAGAAAAAACATATTTGCTCGTTGAAATCCTACCGTAAGTGTACGGTGTCAAGTTTTAGTATAGTATATGAGTATAATATTGTCTCCCCAAGGATTGTTATCAAATATACACTAAGTACCGCAATTATAATAGTCCTTACTTTATCTAGATAATTCAAGTGGAAGTTGCAAAGAGATAGACTAAAAATTCTAAAATAAACTAAAAGTTCACTTAGGCAATTTATACACTTAGTGGATAATCAATTCTAGGGATTTGATTCTCCTAGTTTTCACTTATATTTATCAATCCAATCTATCAATCTTTCGAGCTAACAATTTATAAGTCGAGAATTTCTAAAATCATCAACTCCCTCTCTCGAGTGCTGAGTGATTATGAATTTTAATTTGAATTTCGATATCTCTGTAAAATTCCAAACTAAAACCCTATCAAGCCAGAATTACTTTGAAGAGTTCGTGAATCTCTTAACTCTATGAATCCCTAAGTTGTGCTACCTTGTGGCCGTATATTAAATTTTGTCTCTCAACTGTTGAATTTTATACGCCAAATAATCTAGATTATTGATCAATTAATTAAGGTGCAATAAAAATAAATAGCACAAATAAGTTGACTAACTTAAAATATGATAGATTAAGATCTCAAAACATAGGATTCAAATTTGGCTACATCAACCCCTATAAATTAGAATTTAGCCCATGACCAACATAGGAAAACCCATAGACAAGTTTCGATATATCGTATGAATCAAACTGAAAGAGAAATAAGAATTGATAAATAAGAGAAATAATCCTCTCTGAATCCAGACAAGAGATGTCTTCAATTGTCTTCTCCAAATCGTAGCTCTCCTTTTAGCTCCTCTTTGTACTCTTCAAAATGCCAAAGTCCCTTAGAATGAGCAATATGTGACATATTTATGTCAAGTCTTAAAAATACTCTTAAAAACCCTTTCCGCACATAAATTGCCAGTTGGCGCCGCGACCCTTGAATCGGGTGCCGCGGCGTCTGAAGAATATGAAGTTACTGCCAGATTTTGGGGCATCGTGCTGCGACGCAAAAAAGGGTGCCGCAGCGCGATAGAGGTGTGTCGTGGCTTGGAGATTTGCTCCAGTTTCTGTCCAATTTTCTGCCTTCGTGCCACGACTCCTCCATTTAAGTGCCGCGGCGCTAGTCTGAATTTTTGGCTTGTTTCTTGATTTGTCTCCTTTTTTTTTTTTTTTTGATTTGTCTAAACTAGTCTACACGAAGCATTTCCTATAAAACAAAATAAAAACTATCAAACTAGATATAATTTATTTAGAACCAATCAAATAATTAAGTTAAAAGTACTCCATTGGTTGGTAGAAAACCAACTCAACAATATTATATGTAGTAAAGGTTCTTTGATCGTTCTATATAATCAAGAATTAATTATAAAATTTCAAGAATCCTATTGCATATCATATCACGAAAATATTTAAGTGCATTCACAAGAATTGAGCTGGGAATCAAATAATTATTGTGACTATTCCAATAGGAATTATATAATTATTGTCACTTCCGTACTTAAGGTTTGAATTTGCAAATATTATTGGATTTAATATATCTGCCGGCATTAAGTAAAAAATTCACTTTTTGCTTGTTATATTTAATTTAACAATAAATATTGACAAAATGATTACACATTTCTGAATAATTTTATTTTCACTAAAACAACGAAGCATTTTCTATTATTATTCAGTTCTCACTAATTTTGTGTTTGTATCTTAAATGTGTTCGACTATTAATTGAAAAGATTACAAAAATTTCAACTAATTGGCAAATATAAACATATATGTGGTGATGGCAACTAATTAGAATCTACATTCTTAATCTAGATTATAATCTCATCAGCATTAAAGAGTATCTATCTAGATTATAATATTGATTATACTATATTTATACCTTAGCATTAGAGTTCAAGAACAATATACATTTTAAAAAGTAACCATATATATGTGATGACAATTCATTAAAACTAAATATTCATAATTTAGACCATTTTACAATTAGCATTAAATCCATTCTAGATTATGATCTCATCAGCATTCAGATTTAGAATATGTTCTCCTAAGCATTCGATTGCCAAAACCATTTACATTTTACATGATAGTATTCGAAAAAAGATAGAAATATTACCAAAGTTAAAAGATCACTTATTAGAATTGTAATCAAAGAATAGCAATCTAGATTATATTCTCAATAGTATTAGAAATGAAAATTTGTAATTTAGACTATATTCTCCTTTGGATTAGATTACAAGTGCAAAATGCATTTTACAATGTAAACTATGTTGATGACAACTTATTAGAATTAAATATTCGTAATTTTGACCATATTCCAATTAACTTGAAAGTATATCCATTCTAGATTATAATATATTAGCATTAAAACTGAATAATTGAAATTTAGACTTTCTCCTAAGCATTAGATTGCCAAAACCATATACATTTCACATGATAATATGCAAAAAAAGATAGCAATATTACCAAAGTAAAAAAATGAGTTGTTAGAATTGAATATTTGTAATCTAAGGTGCTCAAACTTGAGCTTAAATCAAAACATACCGAACTTGAGCACAAACTTGAACCATAAGTGACTAATCAGGTAATGTTCGACCTCAAAATTGAATTCTTTTTATTACTGTGATTGTTTATTACCGTTGAAATTATGCTATATGTATTGCATGGCATTAAATTTCTATTGACATGTTGAAAGTGTGATTGAAATTTCTTACATCGTGACCATCCAAAATAAAATACAACTTATAGTTTAATTTTTTGTAGGATTTAATAACCTCGAAATTTCCCAAAATCTCAATGAAAATAAAAAGTATTCCAAATTTCAACAAAATTTGAAATTCCCCAAAATTTGAAATGTAATTATATTTTATTTTTTCATTAAATATATGGTAATGATATTTAATAATAAAATAATAATTAAAAATTCTAACTTAATAATGAAAAAAATGTAATAAAAGATTTTTCAGTACATGTAATTATATTTAACTTAAGCTTGAAGGTAGTTTTGAGAAAACTGTGTTCATTTTAAGAAATAGTGCATTTATTACGAGATATTCTAAAAATAAAATAGAAGTTATAAATTTAGGACAGAAGTACAAGATGCAATGCAATTAGTATTTAATGTCATATATTGAACTGTAAACATCTAATTACTATATTTGCAATATGAAAATGGAGGTAAAAGAGCAATCTTTTTAATGCATTTAAATAGACGCAAGATACTTTATTGTTATCACCAATTACAATTCACTATACATTGTAGTTTCAAATATGCATAATGCTGTCCATTAAAATTAATCAAAGTTTCTTCGAAATTTTCAGCAAATTTTCCATAAACTTACAACTACCAATACATTGATACGTGTATATAACATAAATATACATATAAATACGTCCATGATTTTCAATAGTTGCTCACAACATTTGCATTGCTTCACCGTGGAGTACCTCATTTAGTAATGTTTGTGGGTTGACATATACGGAAGATGATCAAGTGTACTACAATAAATGAAATCACACACTTAAAATAAGTAATGTAGGAATTATTTGTAACTTTTAGATGATGATGGATTAAAAGTTAATTATTTGTAAGAGTAATATTTTTGGGCAATAGTCAACAAATTAAATTAGATAATCAATTAAAAAAGATTCAAAAATATTTGATTTTCTTTTCCGAATTATATATTGATCTTAAAAAATAAAAACAAATTTAAACCTATATTGTATGAAAAATTAATACTGAACACTAGATCGAATATTTTGGCCTAATTTTTTCAGTTTGATTCATAGTGAAAATTTTTAAGTTTATGTCACTTAACCAAATGGAAAACACCACTACAATAGCGGATTTACCTAAGTAGAAATTTCTGATGTTATGAAACTTTACAAGAGGATACTCATATGGGTAGGAATTATTATAAAATGAGGAAATAAAATAGAGGGAGTATAATGAGAGATCTGTAATTTGAACAAAGAGAAAGGTTTAGCTTTCTTAAAACACCAAACAGTGTGCACAAATAAGGTAAAAAAATCATATCTTTCTTATATTGTAAAAAAAATAATAAAAGAACCCTTTTATTATATGAACATTTTGTGGATCTCTTTGTTTGTTATCAATATATTACACTAACAACCCTTATGATATATTTATATTTTATATTACCTCGTATGTAGTCATGGATAAAAACTTCAAATACCGTTGACGTTACCTATCAAATAAGGGTAAAATGGTTTGAAAATATATATTGATATATTGCACTAATTCCCTTTCTAATAGTAAAATATTACGACCCCCTATATGGTTTGGGTAAACTAGTCCAATTACATTATAAATTATTTTCTAAGTGTTTTAATTATAGATTCCATAAGGATAAATTTGTTGTTTTGTTGATTCCATTAGGGTTTCATAATTAAGCCACACGTTGCGGGTGTACATGTAATTTTTTTTTCAAACAACAGGGAGTTTAGAGATAATTTATGCACGAAAGGAATTGATCCTTTGATTTCTTGATTTTTGGTCATATTTGCTTTCAGAGAAATTTACAATTTGTAAGGCACCAAATACGAGATATTTAAGGGGAGAGAGAGAATAAATTAATTTTGATTAAGGATGGGGTAATTTACTAAACAATCAGGTAAAATTTGCTATGATAGTTAAAATTGTTGCGCCAATATTACTAGCCCTCAATAATTGACTGTAAGATAACAGTGTATTTTTAGTAGTTTTCGGACCCATTGAACCTTGAACATCATGTGAACTCCACATGATATATGATTGTGACTTTACAATACAATCATAAAATAACCAAGTGGAGCAAAGGGATTAATTTACTTACTAATGCCGTTGCAGATTTTCATGATTTTATGATATAAGTATTTAATTATTTATTTATCAAAAAACATATCTAGTCACCTCCAAGATAAATGATAAATGAATCTCATGTTAAGAATCAATGGTTGGTTATTTAATGGAGTTACAAGATTGTAGCCTAATGGAATCGTTATTTGATATGTTTTATTTTATATGATTTAATTTTTCGATAATGAGATTTTTTTCATTTGATATGCATTCTATGTTTATGCTAGTGTAAAAAAATAGTTGATTTTACATGTAAAAAATAGTTGGTTATTGTAATCATAATCAAAAGAATCCACTATTTATTTTTATATGATTTGATTCTTTGTTGGTATGATTTCGTCCGTCTCGTAAATGTCAAATGCTTATTTCATGTGTATAAATATGTCATCGTTGGAATAACTCGATATATGTAAAAAAAACTTCAATCCTTTTAGCATTTTGCTTGTAGATATAGGTTGAATAGAACTTCTTTATTGTTTTGTTTTATTTGTTTCTACTCTTGATTTCTTTCATTTATGTTCAAACTTTTCACGTGTCGCCTAAGTTGATTTTATCTTTTCATTCTTATTTTTTATTTATTTTTTATCTATATAATAAGTTTTTGATATTTTATTATGGTATTTTTTCAAACTGAGATATATATGGATAAATAAATAGAAAAGTCATATTCATTGAAAACAAATTTTGCTCTTTTTTTCATAACAAATTCAATAGTTGATCCAAAAATATTCAAGTTTAATGTAATATCATGATCTGAAAATATTTTTCTTTTCTATTTCCTTTCGAAGCTGAATAGAGGAAAACATTTCTCTTAATATTTTTGTACCCAAATCCAAGCTATTAAAACTCAATGTATCATTTAAACGGGAACTTCATTTACAAAGAGAAAAGAACAAAAGGAGAAAAGTGAAACACATATCATGTGGTAGCCTAATCCAGATGTGCACGACAACAACTCAAGGAGGCTGCGATGGATTCTTGGGCTCTTCACCAACACCAGCGCCGCCAAATCCTATAGAAGTGTTTTGCCTTTCAAACATGGTTGCAGTGAGCAATGAGTCACTCCTCAAATCCTCAAGCGATGGTGAAATCGATGAACTGTCAACAACAATCCCATTTCTGTTTGTTGTCACCATATTAGAAGGAAGGATCATCAGAGGAGAAGAAGGAGGAGGAGGAAGAGGAAAATGCTGCATTTGTTGCTAACTAGTAAGCTCCTCATCCCTATTTTCCAGCTTCTTGAGCATCTCAGCTGTAAAAGATTGTAAGCTATTTAGTTGAACCAAATCAACTTCACTGAAATTTTTACCTTGCATTAATAGCTCATTCATGAGCAGCTGAGACTCTTGTTGGTCCTTCTGTCTCATCATTCAGTCTCTGGTGCAAGTACTTTTCATGGATCACCAGTTTTTTGGCCCTTTTCAATTCGTATAAATCCATGAATTTCTGCAACCTTTCATCAAAGATTTCTGGGGATGGCGACACTATGACATTATTTTGTGTTGGCTTGTGAATGACTATGCCTATGTCGGCTCCACAAAGAATAGAGAGATCATTTGCTTTTTTTGTCAAACTTTCCACCCTCTGTGTAGACAACATTTCTTTTTCTCTCATTTGGTATTTGTTCGTGTTTTACTCTTTTTCTTGTCATGTTTGGTAATAAAGGCTCGAGTTGTTGTACTTGCACATCTAAGTTTTCATGTGGAATGTATATATACATGAGAATAGCTATTATATTTGGTAAAGGTTAATTTATTATTCAATATAGTCAAGAATTGGTTGTTATTTTCCTTGTATAATAAGGCAGATACAATATCATATTATAGAAATATCCAAGTGCATTTACATGAGTTGAGATAGGAATCAGATAATTATTTTGACTTTTGGAAATAAGTTATGTTGTTTATGTACATAAAGTATCCATCTGCAAAAAATGAAATTTATATACTTGGTATTAAGTAAGAGATTCACTTGTTATTCACTGTATTTAAATTAACACATAAAATGATTACTCATTTCTGAATAATCTGATTTTCAGTAAAAACAAGCAAATATTTCCTATATATAATTCATTTTTCATAAATTTTATATCCATGTCTTACATGTGTTTAAATAAAAACATAAAAAAATTAACATATTGGCAAATATAAACTTATATTGGTGGTGACAACTCATTAGAACTAAATATTCGTAATTTAGACAATATTCTCATAATTAGCATCAAAGAATGTCCATCTTGATTATATTCTCATCAACATTGGAAGTGAAAAATTATAATTTCGACTATATTCTCCTTAGCATTAAATTACAAGAACAATATATATTTTACAACGTCATATATATGTCGATGACAACTCGCTAGAACTATATATTCGAAATTTAGATCATATTCCAATTAGCATTAAAATATATCAATTCTATATTATAATCTCATCAGCATTAAAACCGAATAATTGAAATTTAGACTATATTCTCCTAAGTATTAGATTGTCAAAATCATATACACTTTACATTATAGTATTCAAAAAAAAAAAAAAGATCGCAATTTTGTCAAACTAAGAAGATGAGTTGTTAGAACCGAATACTTGTAATCTGGACCACAGTTTCATTGGCATTATAGAGTATGCAATGTAAACTAGCAATAGAACTTAATCCTTTTAATGTAGATAAATATTTTCTCCTTAGCATTAGTTTGCCAAAACCATATAATTTTCCATATTATTCGATAAAAGTATAGAAATATAGCCAAAGTAGAATTTTGGACACTAGCATATTATCGAGCTAGTAGTTTTTCCGTCAAATAAATCACATTGGGCCACATACAGTGAATGCTGCATATGATGAATAAACTACTGATTTTTTCTCATTACCCACATATAACAACTCAACTACCAATTTTTTATCATGAGCCAAGTCTGATGAACAGACAACCAATTGCATTTGAAATCCATATTTTATTTTTCAATCAGGCATGGTCTTATAGTCATTTGCTTGGTTTTCAATGTTGTTAATGATTTTTCAATTTGAAAATTGTAAAGATAGTTAATTTAGAAAAAGAGTTTCACATTGTAATCATATTCTATGATTTTAGATTGATTTAGATTAGGATAATATAGAACTCTTTTTTTATCAGTTTTGGTATTGAAAAATCATAATGAGTTATTCAGGAGTGGTAAAATTTATTGAAAAATGTTAATAAAATTGACTTGAAGATTGACATTATAATAACAAATAATAAACTACATACAAACGGCATATACAGCTAGGAATCAAGATCCAATTTTCATAGATAAGATGCATAATTATTTATTCTTTTATCACAATTATTGGAAGAAATCGAAATTACAGAATCTATAAATAATAATTAATTCAAATCAAGAATCAACTAAACATATTCATCGAACGTGCCAGACGGCAACTACTCGCGGTAGTGGCACTGACTGCTCGTGGCGAGGCAATAGCGGTGGCAGTAGCCTACTGCGCAGGGCAATGGTGGTGACAGGTAGTGGAACAGCAAGGAGGCGGTGGAGGTAGGCGGTTGGTGCACGGGTCGGCGGCGGTGGTGGGGAGAGAGAGAGAGAGAGAGAGAGAGAGAGAGGGTTTTCAATTGGGGAAGATAAAACCCATGTTTTTAGCGACAAATCCAAGTTACATCATCGCTAATACATAAGTTAGCAACGATGTCTTCCAAATTCATCGTTAATATATTTTTAAAAATTAAAAATAAAATGACCTTAGCGACGATATGTTCCCAAGTCGTCGCTAAAATAATTTTTAGCGATGAATACTTCCATGTCGTCGCTAACATATTTTTAAAAATTTTAAAAATAATGATACTTAGCGAAGACATGTAGTGATATCGTTGCTAACATATTTGTTAAAAAAAATTATATAATATTAGCGACGATATCAACCACATATCGTCGCTAAAATTTGTGAAAAATAAAATAAATATAAATTTAATGTTAGCGACGATTTAATTAATCTCGTCGCTAATATTTTGATCATATTTAGCAATGGCTTTTAATTGATTCATCGCTAATAGTTATATTAGCGACGAAAATAAGTGTTCGTCGCTAAATGTGTGTCGCTATTTTCTCTTTTTCTTGTATATGCAGATTTCTAAACATTTGGAATTTTTAATGTCAAACTATCTTGAGGGGTCTTAGATTCCAACCCCAACTAGCCCCTGTTATATGGGTCTAAGATTTAAATTATTCCAAATCAAAAAGGTCTAAATTACTTTTTTATTACTCTCTATATTGCAAATTTATTGTTATCAAATTTCTAAGATATTTTAAAAAAGTATTCTATTCTCTAATAATTATTTTTTTCAAAAATTATTCTTCAAATTAAAGTAAACATATGACACTACTAACTTCAATAAAAAATGTTTCTAGGACAATAAAGTAAAAGTAAATTTATTTTATACTTTTTTTAATTCTCCTTTAAAACTCGATCAATGTAGACCCATTATTATCTATACAATTTATAATTGAAGAGGACCTCTTTAGTATCTTTAAAAAATTTCTCCTTATTTATCTCTTTCTCTCTCAAATTTTCTCTACTCTTTCTTCAACTTTTACTTTGTCTCTTTTTACAATTTTAAGGTTGCAAACTCAAGTGCATATTGTGTTAAGTAATAAATTTTTTCGTGAGTTCGAGGTCGATCCACAAAGAAATTGCTTGAAAAATTCAAGATTATAATTCTAAAAAAATAGGATTTATACGATTCAAAATATATAAAAAATTAATATATGTTGTAACTAAAGAAAAACCAAAATAATAAAAGTATTGAAAATTAGAGATCTACTCTTGAGTTTTGGATAAAAAAATAATTATTTATTCTTTTTACCTTTATTAATTGACACTATTGGAATCCATACATAATGAAGGTTGTAATGAAAAGATATTATTAAATAGTTCATTCAGTAAGGTAATCATGATATTGTTTTACTATTTGCAAATTATCTCTTAACGTCAATACTTATTTATGGGATCAAGTATTTATACATACCTTTGTCTACAACAAATCAATGTTTCATATTAGCGGTTGGTGTAGTAAAACCAAACGTCTAGTTAAATGAACCCAAGTTTATTGTGCCACTGGTGATACATAAATCAATAATTATTACAAAACAAGTAGGGTTTAGATCAAAACTCAAAATAATAATATAACATATTTAAATATTTTCTACCCTTATAACCACTCATCTTCCTCCATAAAGAGGTTCACCATTTTTCTTTAACAAAATAAAATTTAGAAATACATAATAAAAGTAGAAAATACTAAAAATAGAAGAAAAACTAGAGAATATATTTCCATTACTATTAGAAAACTTACATTACTAGAAAACTTAGTCTAAAGAAACCCTTTACCCTTTACCCCCTCCCCTCTCTTACAAGCTAAATACATGGCCTATTTATAGTAGTACTTGGAGTATGTTAGAGCTAAATATATAATTGAGGAGTTAAACAAGTGGTATGCTTATTGCCAAAAGTTAGTAAGTTGTTACACCAAAACCTCTAAATTATCACCTACCTAATTAAATTGCGTTTTTAGCTCAATTATAACCAAATTTTGATGATGAGTAAAGAACAAAAGTTGTAAATCTTTTTGTAGTGATATATTTTCATATATCATTTGTCAAATGTGGCTGCTGGATGATGGAAATATAATCAAATTACTGAATCATATCCAAGTGTCATCCTTTAACATCAGCAGCACATTGCAGTATATGTTTTTACTATTTTGACATATTTTCTCATTATTTTATCTTCTGCAAACTTGTTTATTTACTTCTTATGTGTACATATCCAAATTTCAGCCCAAATTGAATTTGGGTTTAAGATATATGACTTAATTAGTAAAATAAGTTAGGACTGAACTGAACTCTGATCTGAATTTTTTGTGATCTATTTTGTACAACCTCTTAGATGATTTTTTTACTATATTCAAGACTGAATTGGGTTAAACTTCCAATAGAAAGGTTGTAGTTCTATCTCTTGGTTTTCAAATTAAGTAAGATTCAGGTACATAGGACTTTTGATCATGGAGTTATGCATAAAATACAAAAACTATATAAGTCTAAAAACATGCTTCTTTTGATCTAATGAAATATTCTCTCTCAATTTGCTCATGACACATGTTGTCTTCTTCGATTTTATTTTAGCTCTTTTTGATTTTTTTTGTTCATTGATTCCTAACACAAAACAATAATAAAGCAATAATATTAACAAGAATAAAATAAAGAATGTATACAAGATTTGATACATAAATATGTTAAAATATGCACTTATCATCTGTCCATTCTCTTACAATATCTTCTTTTGCGCCTTCCAATAATTTATTTTGGTCATTTAATTTCTCATGTCATTTTTATATATTTTTCTCAATTTATTTAAATTTTAATAAGTATATAAAATAAATAATATAATAAAAAATAAATATATAAAACACAGAGAATGTGTCGCACATTCCTAGTTACTAGTTTTTGAGATACTACACTCAATAACAATATGCTGGCATAGTATGGATATATTACCAACTAATTACATAAAAGACTTTCAGGATAAAATGGGACTAAAAAGGGCCCATCTTATGAGGACTAAAAGTCATAATTTCTTATCTAAGAATCCAATTCTAATTATTATGTGCCTATTTTCAAAAAGTACTATACAAAATTGGTACCAAAAGCATAAAAACCTTATGCTAAGTCTGTAAGAGGTTAATCCACATAATCCATGACCAATCTCCAGGTCCCGTAAGTGGCGTCTCTATGTGATCCCAGGCCAATCTCCAAGCTTAGTAAGTGGTGGCTCCGTGCCATCCCTGAACAACTACTGAGTTCTGTAAGTAGTGGCTACTTGCCACCCTTGACAAATCTCTAAGGCCTATAAGAGACTGCTACACGTAGCCCACAACAAATGCGTCCAAGCCTACAAAAATACTGCAACCTGCGACCCGAGGCGTATATCTCTACTCGAATGCAAAATTTGCATAGGGGTGCGTAATGTAGCCCTTGGGAATGCCAATAAAACACAAGTATATTCAACATGTATCAAAAGTCTCATTAGCAGACTATCCAACATGGGCAAAAACTTATAGCAATATAAAAAACGAGTCAAAATATTGTAAACATATATGCAAAAAGAAAGAAAATCAAATAAACAGGTGTTTCGCTTCATCCAAAAGACATGAAATGGTAAGCCTAAGAAACAAGTGGGAAGAAAAATCTCTAAGTTTAAAACATAGATCTCATCAGCATCCTATCTAAGTAGTTGCATCTTGGGGTGCTCCTCTTGAATCTCCATCCCCAATTATCTCAACAACTTTATCATTAGTTGCTCCTGCCACTCCATAATCTACTATGACATCCTCCTCAATATATGGCACTCTCTAGTCCAATAGCATGACTATCTCATCATTAGCATGACCAAAGTCCCTTAAGGTATGCCAGTATATTCAGACAATCTGGTTGTAGATGACCCTAGCTCTCTCCACCACTACCACATCGAGCTTCTCAGATGCCTTAAAGGCACTAATACCAACAACTATTGTCTTGGATGCAAAGCGCTCTCTAGCCATATTCTTGAGGAATAACTCATCGGTCGCTATCTTGTGATCAAATTTTGAAGCAAGATCTTATCTTCTCCACCTTCTCCTCCAAATGCACGATCTCACTCGTGTTTTTTCTCTTAGCACATGCAAAGCACTCTGCCATCAGTCTAGAGCTCATAGACTAGTGACTCATTTTTGCTACCAGAACAAGCAGAGTAAATCAATCTCAATAAGTGAAATTTGGGGAGCTTACCCAAGCTAGATCATCGACTGCCAAAACCTTTAAGGTGGCTACTGGCATCTAAACGAAGTAAGTGACATCTTCCTTACATAGTCTTAGAGACACGCAAGGTAGTATCTTTAGTGTCTCAATATAATTGAGTACCCTAAAGCCTTTCCTGAAGCATCATAGAAGAGATCTGTTCAAGCTCTCTTGAAGCCTCTTTCTCTTGTCTGCTACTGGCAGAGGAATAGTAGTCTGGCCACAAGCATTGACTTGACCATAGGAATCAATTTGGCCATCACCTCTCTTCTCGACACCTCAAAAGGATGATCTTCACTTATTCCCATTGCGCCTAGATGACGGAAGCCTATCCCTATCTCCATCAACACTACCAGAAATGGGGCGTGCACTTTGGTGCCAGACGTGTGTGTAGTTTTGCATGCCAACACTGCGACATCTGTTTTCTTTCTTGAAAACAAAAAGAGCAAGTATGAGAAAGCAAGATGATAATCATAACGAGTGTATATGATGCATAAGTGTAAAAACCTATACTACCACTTGAAAACAAGTAGCCAATATCAAAAAGCTGATCAAACAACCCAGCAGAATCACAAAGTTCCCCTATGGGCCTAAAAAGAAGGGTACATAGCCAGAGACTCATTCCACTTTTGAGAAAAGCCCTGTCCCTCATCTCTCATTACGTACCTCAGGAAGAAAGGCCTTATACCAAGAACTTGCATCCCATACATGGAAAAAAATAAAAGTATAACTCCCCAACCACTCTTCTCAAATGAAAAAGCAATTGAAAACTACGCAACTCAACAGGATGACATAATTTCCTTAAACAATGTTTAAACCCCTCAAAAAAACATAAAGGAGTTAGGGGTAAATTGACTGACACAAAGGCTATAAGACTAAATGACTTCTAATAGAAGGGGGTCGGGAGGAATAAAAAATCCACTCGAGAAGTATGACAAGTAGACCTTGTGAAACACCCATCAAGAGGACTCCTAATCCTTTGCTCTGGTGAGGGAAGAGTAAAGTCAAACAAAGGCAAAGTCACAACTCATTAGTAGTCACTACACTCTCGAACACCTCTATGTCCATCACCTTACATCTAGTGGAAGATGAACCTCGAAAGGGAGCGGCACTCCCTAACTTAAATTGGCTACCATCATCAACCTCACTCCTAGGTAAACTTGATGCACTGCTCACAGATTCACTTCCTTACTATTAGAAAGATCTTGTGGATTATTTCATGCTCGCCAAAGCGTCCCTCAAGTTAGAAGATATTGATCCCCCATCTAACTCATCAACTAAAAGAGACTGCGAATAACCTAAGTTGGTTTGGGAAAAACATGATAAAGGTAAGCCTAAAACATTAGGATTGCACAAAACATTTACCTACATGGATGAAACACCGTGGTCGAGCAAGGACACATCCCGTCCAGATAAGAAAGGCCTGCCAGCCGTGATTGCGCCTCGCCTAGCTAATGAGGACCCAGCTATCAAGGCAAGCTAGCTGCCATAACCGGCCCAACAGTCGAGGTGTATACACCTCAATCGACAATAGAGGCATGCTCACCTTGATTGTTCAGATCCTGGTCGGTCGAGGCTGGTGACCTCAGTTGGGCCTAGCAGGCGAGGCGTAGCCTTGCTCGCCCAATGATTTGCCGCCCACAATGACGACTCCACCCTCTCATGCGGACTCCATGTTTGACATCATGCCACTTTTCTTATGAGATAAGCCTACTCTCCCAAACATGACTCGTTCAAAAAAGAAAAAAAATTCAAGAAATAATGTTCTGAAAGGAGAAAAAGTTACCTTGGTGACTCATGTCTTCAAATATAAAAGTTCTAAAAGTAAGCCAAAAACACTTAAGGCCTCACCTTTATGTACATACTAGTTACCCATGAACTGCAAATAATGCTGGAATTATTCAGTAATTAACTGCCAATCAGAGTGTACTTCATTACTTGCCTGAAAGTTGAGAGGCTATGATGAACATATTTCAAATTAGCCCGAAAAACCTCCAACTTCAACCTAATAAGGTATTCAGACCCAAAAGGCCAAGTCACATGAGAGGCTTACACGGTTCAAAGACATCAGATACTAGCCTATAAGGCATACAAATCCATAAGACCCAGATCACATCAAAGGCTCATACGACTAATGTTCCACTTAAACATATATAAATACCCTCATTTTTCTCATTTATCAGGTACATAATTCATTTGCTTAATTTCAGCTTTAAATTCAATTTTGTTCTCTCATGCACTTGTTGATTTAAGCATTAAAGGGATTTCTACGGAACTCTCCCGACGACTTTCTTGCAGTCTATTCATATTGTAGGCAAGGACCTCTAAAAAAAAAATTGCTCATAGGAGATCTATTCCAAAAGAGGAGTTCATATCAACATGTGGAATGTGCATCCACCTCCATTAAGGATTATTAAGCCGCATTGGCATTACACCATCTAATTTTAAATTAAATTTACATGCCCAAAGCTACAAAATTTCACCATATCAGTGAACAATGTATGCAATTTTTAAACTAAAATTCTTTAATTATACCAAATTATAAAGGTCTAAATTATTTTTTTATTACTTCATATATTTTAAATTGATGTTCTCATTCTTTTTCAGATATTTTAAGATAATATTTTATCTCCTAAAATATTTTTTTTCAAAAATTATTCTTTTAAATATGTGACACTACTAACTATTTTTATAATAAAAGGTAAAAATAAATTTATTTTATAATTTTTCAATTCTCCTCTAAACTCAATGAAAAACTAAATCCATTATTACCTATACTATTTACAATTGACGAGAACCTCTTCTTGTACCACCCAAAAAAAAAAGAAAAAAGAAAAAAAAAGAGAGAGAACCTCTTTGGCGTCTTTTGATCTGGCATATAATTTTTATTATCCAATTTGCTCTCACCAACTTACACTTTTTCCCCACTTTCTTCAACGTTTACTTCGTTTCTGTGATCTCTTACATCTTCTTTTTGGTCTTCCAATAATTTCTTTTGGTCATTTATTTTCTCATGTTATTTTTTTTTATATTTTCTTCCATTATAAGTACATAAAATACAAATTATAATAAATAAAAAAAACACATATAATGTGCTGCACATCCCTAATTACTGATCTTAAAAATAGTACATTCAATAAACAATAAATAGAATATATAAATAATAAATAAATACTTTATTTATTTTATAATATAACACTTGTTTATTATTTAAATATACTGCATACATTGTACCGAATGTACAGGGTTCAGTAGATATTACACTACTAACTAAGCGAAAGACTTTCAGATCAAACATGACTAAAAAGTCGTTTTGGGTCCATCTTTAAAGACGAGGACTAAAAGTCTTTATCTTCTCGTCTAAGATTCCTAATCTATAATTATTTTCTTTGTATGCCCACTTTCAAAAGGTACTCCATAAAACTGGCACCAAACGCAGAAAAACTTCTGTAAAGATCTTCGGCTGTGGAACACGAAGCTCCCCTTCCAAGAACAATGGCTCGGCTTCCAGCAGATGACGAGGGTTAGTGATCAAGATTTTCTGAAATAAAGATCAAGAACCCATTTTTGCAAGACCTTAGTTTTTTAGCGAAATCTTTAGTTTTCTTGCATAATATTATATTCCGGGTTTGCAATTTTTTATGTAAACTTTCAACCTAGGAATCTTTTACCTTCCTATGTTTTACTTCTGGGTTTTGTTCCCTTTTCAAAAATTTGCCAGAATTTACTATGGAAACTAGAGAGGCTTTGCCTGCTCACTTTCTGATCAAGATTGAATGTTTTTCCTTACTTTCGGGATATGGAGTCCAGAAATATGAATCAAGGGAATTTGAAGCCGGAGACTACAAATGGTATGTTGATTATATCTGTCTCTATATAATCTTTCATTATTTTGGTCCATGTTGCTACATGTGCTTATAGTCTGAATTATCAGTAAATATTTTAAGTGTGTTTGGGGTTGCATAATAGGAAGCAACCACATATAAACACTTTCTGCTTGTCGGGCACACATGAATAAAACTTTAGCAATTGCTAAAGAATCAATTTAAAAATTGAGTTGGGTCTGTCTGGAATGGCTTATAAGCGCATAATGTTTTGTCCATGACCAACATTTTCTGACCTGTTTTTACAATATTATTTCCAAACATAATAAACTTGATTGATTGATTACATTATGTATCGAATTGCTGGAATGATGGTGTTTTAACTCTTGATTCCACTAAATTGTGATGTTTGTAACACTTTATTCCACTAAAATTTGGATTTTGGCACTCATGTTGTATATGGACAGGAGACTCATAATCTATCCTGATGGGCACAAAAGTGAAAAAGAAGGCAACCATATTTCTGTATACTTGGCCATGACTGGGACTAGTTCTCTGCCTGTGCACTGGGAGGTCAATGCCATCTTCAGCATCTTTTTGTTTAATCAGATCTTAAACAATTATCTTTGTTTTCGAGGTAATTTCTGTCGACGTGAACAAGTCTTTTTGTGTTGTTGAAACTTTAAGTTGGAGATGCTTTCTTACTCTATTGTTATTGAAACTTGGTCAGGTAAAATGCGGCGGTTTCATGCAATGAAGCCCGAATGGGGATTTTCCAAATTGATCTCTAAGAAAAGTTTGACAGATGAATCAAATGGATATCTTGTTGATGACAACTGTGTGTTCGGAGCTGAAGTTTTTGTCATCAAAAGCCAACAAGTCATTGAACGTTTGTCTCTTATGAAAGTCACATGTCCATATAAGCGTGATTGGAAGATTTCAGAGTTCTCCAAATTGAAAGATGTTTGGACTTCTGAAGTATTCTCCTCTGGAGATCACCAGTGGTATCTTTCGATCCCAACTGTCTGCTCTAATTGTTTTGCCGCTTCTTTCCCCTTTTAATGTAAATTTTCTTGGTAAACTTAGGAAGATTGAGCTATATCCAAATGGAAATGGAAGTGAAAAGGGCCGAAGTGTCTCCATCTATTTGGAATGTGTTGATTCCCAGAGCTTTGCTGCTCATGAAAAAGTGAAGGCAGATTTTTACTTGCGCATCAAAAACCAGTACTATGGTAGCCACCACTCTGTAAACCGTAAGTTCTAATTTTAAGTTTATTTAATCTAATTTTAACTTCTTTGGAGAAATTTAAAATAAGTTCTTTTACATAGGATGTCGTATGCTGGAAAAGACATATGATGTCTGTTAAATTGCATATATAACTAATAATCCATAATAATTCCTTTTTAGCAGGAATTTTTAACGTTTATTTTTTCAACTATTCTGCAATTTGATCTTTGAGCTTTTATGATGAATATATTGAGCATCAATAGCATGGTTTAAGGTGATAATTTTTTTTTGGCCATGGACTTGGGCTTTTTCTATGAAGCGGATCACTTGATGGCAAAACTTGCTTGTCACTCGCTTAGGTGCTGACAAACCGTTTAAAAGTAAGAATTAAAGGTCCATCAAATGGCATTTACATGGCTCCTAGTAAATTTAACAAATTTAGAAATTTTGCCCAATTTTGAATAATTAAATTATCCTAACCACCCCCTCAAATTTGTATAATCCTATTTTTAATATGTAAATATAATTAATTTTAAAGATTTTGCCCCCTTTTAAATAATTAAATTGTCTTTTAAGGTAAAATATCTATTTTATCATCATAATTTTTCGATAAATTTTTATCTCCTTCAAACCCATCTAGTCATCTATGTTCTTTCTTCGTCAAATAAATAAGTTCTAAAATCATTTTAAACTTCATTTTTCCAAAATTTTAGATGCTGGAATTTATTATTAATACAATATTATAAAAAATATTTATATTAATCTTTAAAATTTTATTATGATTTTATTTTTACAAACATGACTTAGTTTGATAAAAAAAAAGAACTCATTATTGTAATTTTTTAATTTTGAACTTATTTGATTGCAACTTTCTTTGCTTATTGCTTCATATTATTCTAATATTATTTTTGCCAGAAATCATAAGTGTGGGTTTTCTAGGATGTAATAAATATCATTCCATTTGGTTAATGGTTGTGAAATAATGTTCATATTCTTGTGCTAGTTTTTAGAAGTAAGGCAAAATCTATTTTTTATATGTTACTATAAGTTTTTATTAATTTTAAGAATTGTCTGTATTTAAATAATGGATCCCTTTCGTAATAATAGTAGTTAAGAATTTCAATCGTTTTTTCAAAAAAATAATAATTAATTCATTGTTTTTTTTAAAATAGTTTTTGTTCACTTATTTTATTTATTAAAATCTATTTTTTATATGTTACTATAAATTTTTATTAATTTTAAGAATTGTTTGTATTTAAATTATGGATCTCTTTCACAATAAAAGTAGTTAAGAATTTCAATCGTTTTTTAAAAAGAAAATTAATTCATTGGTTTTTTCTAAAATATTTTTTTGTTCACATTTATTTTATTTATTTATTTTTATTATGTCTATATCAATACTTTGTGTTTTATTTACTTTTCAATTTTGGGATCAGTTGAGAATCACTATAGCAAACATTATATTTGGCGACGAAATATTTCATCGCTAATAGTCAACAATTCGTCGCCAAGTAATATTACCGACAAAAAATATTTGTCGCTAATATCGTCGTTATAAGAGCATCGCTCCAACACTTAGCGATGAAATTGTAAGTAATTCGTCGTTAAGTTAGTGATGATTTTTTTTGCGGCTAAGATAACAATTTTCGTCGCTAATATTGCTATTAGCGACGAATCAGTGAAAGATTTTTCGTCGTTAAATAAAAAATATATAAAAAAAATTAAATTTAGCTACAAAATAAGGTGTTTCGTCGCCAAGATAAAAGTATTTGGTGACAAAAATTTTAACATCTTTGTCGCAAAAGTTTAAAAAAAAAATTAAAAGAATTATATTGGCAACGAAAATAAAAATTTTTGTCGCTAACTTAGCGACGAAAATAAGAAATTCGTCGCCAATGTGATTGTCTTTTAATGACGAAATGTCTTAATTTCGTCGCTAATGTTCAATATTTTTTTTTATATTTTTTATTATTTTAATTATTTCACCGTAGTTTTGCACCCTGTTATTTCAACCTGTAACAATCATAACCCCAATCACAATTCTTACAACCACAACCATTAAACTTTCAAAATCATTAAAATTCAACAAATTAGACTTAATAAAGCGACACATTAAACATCTATACAATAAAATATTTAATATACACATTTAACAAAATATAATAAAATACAATCTTATATACTTAAACTACACTATAACTGTGGAGGTGGAGGTGGAGGTGGCGAAACTGAGGAGGATAGGGGCTGTTGGACAAGCGACTGTATTAGAGTTGGAGCTATCCTCTCAAAAGCCTGTATCATCGTATAATGGTCGACTTTCATCACTTGTAATTCATTCCTGGTGCTATGCAACTCATTCTGTGTGGACTCCAGCTGAGCTGATCCCTAAGTTGTGCATTGGTCGGTCTGGATGATGATGCATCAGAAAAAGTAGACCTAAGAGGTTTATGCCCATTTCCAAGCCCACGTATGTACCCTGAATGTATATCAAGGACCTGATCACATACTCTATCTGCAATCTGTATGTTATCTAGATAGTGAGCGTTATCCCCGGTATCTATCTCAGTCTCAGTCTTAGTCTCAGTCTGTGTCTGTCGGTACTCCTCTCGAAGTCGCACCATGCCATCATAAAATCAATAAATATGTTAAAAACTTAAATATATAGTTCTAAATATTACATAAAACAACTAAATGTATTCAATACTTACATCTGTACTCTCAGCTCTCTTTCATATCCACCCTTTCGTTAAGTTATAATGTGTTTCATTAAAGACGGTGATTTGGTCCTTTTTGCTAGATCCATCGGCCTGCAAATAACATTTCATTACATTAAAGATGAATTAAATAATAAGTTAATACTTAACTAAATAATTTACACTTATACCGTCGTAACTATATTGCAGAAAAGACTTTGAACCTCCACGATGATTGTATGGCAACTTACCACGATTTGTGGAGTTGATTTATGAACGTCTCTGCAAAAAAAAAAGGTTAATTTGTAATGAAAAAAGTTAATTAATACTAAACATAAGATTTAACTAAGTTACATAACTAAATGAGTTCTTCATGTTGATACTAGATAAATAAATCTAAGTAAAGAAATAAGAAATAGTAAATATGAACAAGATAGTGATAGTAGATAAGTGACCAAGTGTAATACATATTACCTCATTTAGTCACTATTTTAACTAAAATAAAGTGAAATACTATTACCTTAAATTCATCACACTCGAACAATATACACAAATACTCCTAATCCGTTGAAGTCTCACACAAATCATTGAGCATTTGTTTTAATCGATTATCCAAAGATAGGTGCGTGAGACTCTTGTAATATTTATGTATCTTCTAGTGGTGGTCACGGTATCAGGCATTCATCAGTTTATCGGCCTCATTCTTGATCGATTTTGGTCCTGTACCAAAGTTTACAATAAATATATCCTACAAAAAAAAAAAAAGATTATTCAACATTTAACAAATAAAATAGAACTTAAACTGCTAAATACAATTTGAATATTTATACTAATCGATAATCGATCAAAAATAGGTCCCTTCTTCTCCTCTGTAATTTTTCTCCAATCAGTCACTTGGAGCGGTGCAAACTTTTTCACGGCAACACCGAGCTCGATCATAAAAGATGCTGCATTTGTTCTTATAGGAAGACCATGACACTTGTGAAATGTGAGGGGGATCTTCCCCGGATTCTAACTAGCATCTGAGTCGGTCTCTGTGTGATGCTCGTCTCTCTATATTTCTTTTGTGTAGGAGCTGCAAAATATTAACAAAAGTGCTAGATATTTGTTCAACATAATTATTATATAACAAAAATAATAAGAAAGATTTATAAAGTGAAACAAACCATCAGATATACCATCCATATGCATCTCTGTGGAAGCTGGATCAATAACGAGTTGATCCTCAATCCGTTTAGGAGGCATACTTACAAAAGACAAATATCTGGTTAGACACATAACAATTAATACAATTTTTATTTAAGTTATTTAAAAAACTTACCGTCCGGCTGTAGTAAGAGACAAATCAAATGGTACAGCAACTGCTAGCAAGTGTTTGGAAAAAATAAAATTCATTTATTAAACTCAATCAAAAGATATAAATACCAGACAACTAATATATTGTTCAATGGAGCTACACAAGTAAAAAATGCTTAACAAATTGAAGTAAAATAAAAGTTAATAGTTGATACCATGAAATTAATCAGCATCATCATCAGATAGAAATGTTTGCTCTTCTCCATTACTCTCTAATTCAGTGTCTTCGTCTTTATCATTAATGAAATTATACATGTCCTCACAGAACCCTGATTGTGTATTCAATAATTCTACATGCTGAGGTTGAATGTCTACTCTACAAAGATGTGGAATTT
The DNA here is from genome assembly GCA_019321725.1 of Paulownia fortunei. Classification (NCBI taxonomy): domain Eukaryota; kingdom Viridiplantae; phylum Streptophyta; class Magnoliopsida; order Lamiales; family Paulowniaceae; genus Paulownia; species Paulownia fortunei. The sequence continues at coordinate 32,641 of JAGSPU010000420.1, read as the reverse complement.
CTAAATCATCACGAACCATTAAGCTTATCTCATCTGATGAAATTTCCTGATTAGGCTCATTGTTAGAACTATTTTGCGGTTCAAGTTCGTCGCTATTATCATCTTCTTTTTCGGTCACTTTATATATTTCTCGATGTTTAACCTTTTGTACAACTTTTCAAAATCCTCTATGTTTTATATCAACCAAGTAATAAACTTGTCTAGTTTGAGTTGCCAAAATGAAGGGGCCATCCTCATATCATATCGTAGATGTATAAATACTGTAAGACTAAACTCTTGCACGACTGATTTTTTTTTAGGTTACATTGAAACTAATCACATCAGAATAAGTGTACCCTATATCCTGATATGTAAAATAGTATTACAACATCCTTTAAAACTCCAAAAAAATTAAATTTTCCCCATCATCGGATGATGGTACACTGACCCCACTATTTTAAGTAGTCCGACGAGTATTACGAGAAATTATATGGTACCAAACACCATTAACAATACAAGCATCATATAATCTAACTTCAATATCAGATCCCAATGTTAGAGAGTATAACTCATTTGTGGCCTCAGGATCTTTCAAAGTTCTTAGCCTAATCATTTTGTCTCTAAACCACAGTGGAAATTCCACCTCATGACATTGTAGAATGTTGTTTGAATGAAATCTGGTCGAAAGAATTTGCAAATGTTCACTGCACAGTGTATATACAAGTATTATAATGTGTAATAAAAATTACAAGGACAAAAAATAGAAACTAATTTGAAAACTAACTTTGTATATCTGTCGACTTCTTTGTAATTGTTGAGAACATACCAGTGTGCTTTCTTACGTAAAGTAGATGGCAATTTATTATTTCGCTGGCTGCCCATCACTCTTACTTGTTGATTGAAAACACTTAAGGGCATGAAATAGATTAACTGATATCTTTGTTACGTTCCGGTCTAGTAAATCTTGTTTCAATTTGACCCATATACAAAAATGTGAAAGTTAATGTTTTATTCACAACATATCCCTCTACAATAGACCCCTCGCGTCTTGCCTTATTGCGAACATGCTTCTTAAGTGTTCCCAAATATTGTTCAAAAAGATACATTCACCGTGATGAAACTAGTCCGCCTAATATGGCCTCGCTGGGTAAATGAACTGGTAAGTGAACCATAATATCAAAAAATACCGAAGGAAATATTCGTTCCATCTTGCATAAAATGAATACTATATCCTCCCCCATTTTATTTAAGTCAGCAACATGTAAAGTTCTTGAAGTGAGTTTTTTGAAGAAGTCGCATAACTCAACAACTATGCCACATATATCCTTAAGTAAAAAATTTCGTATGGCAACTAGAAGTAATCTTTGCAAAAGAACATAGCAAACATGCGTCTTTAACCCATATAACTTTCCATCATTCACATTCACATTCCTTGAAATATTTGTTGCATAACCATCAGGGAACTTCACGAATTTTAAAAAATGACAAAATTCATGTCTTTTTTCCAAAGTGAATGTAAACTCGCATGTGTCTTAGTGACTCTGTCCCCACTCTGCGACAGGTGCAATTCACTCCTTATATCCATATCTTGCATGTCTAACTGAGCTTTGATTGTATCCTTTGATTTTTCTTTTAAACTCAACAACGTACCAACTAGAGCATCACAAATATTTTTCTCAATGTGCATGACATCTAAATTATATCTCAACTTCAAATCTGATCAGTACTCTAACTCAAAGAAAATTGACTTCTTTAACCAATTCGTATCACCAACCGAACGTTTTCGTTTTCCGATCAATGCAGGATGTTTACTAAATGTCACTTCAGGCAATGCATCTAACTTCGTTAAAATCTCACGACCACTAAATGTTCGAGGCGGGCCTTCGTTTTCAAACTTTCCATTAAAATTTTTGTTTTTATACCACGAGTGCTTCAAATGTAAGAACAGACGGTTGCCAGTATAACAAATTTTTCTGTGTAAACCTTGACTCGTTGTATCTTCAAGACATACAGGACATGTTTTATAACCCTTAGTGCTCCACCCAGACACTGTCTCATACGCTGGGAAGTCATGAATTATCCACATCACAGCAACATGTAATCGAAAGACTCTTTCAGTCGATGCATCATATGTTTCCACCCCCTCATCCCATAACTTCTTTAATTCATTGATTAAGGAACACAAGTATACATCAATCTCTTTTTCAAGTGCCTTGGGCCCAAGAATTAAAAGAAATATAATCATGTACGATGGTTTTGTTATTTTCCATGGGGGCAAATTGTACAGCACAAGTAAAACTGGCCACATATTATAAGCATTTGACATGTTTTCAAATGGATTAAAATCGTCAGTTGCTAACTCCAAACGAACATTTCTAGGATCATCTCCAAAAGTTTCATGTAATTTGTTAAACTCCTTCCACGATTCAGCATCAGCTGGGTGTCTCAATATCCCATCTGTTTCAACCCTTTTTTCCTTATGCCATCTCATATCTTTTGTCGTATGTTTCGACAAAATAACATGTTCAGTCTTGGTTTCAATGGAAAATATCGAAACACTTTTTGAGGGATTTTCTTCTTGTTAGCCTCATTAACTTTATAGCGAGGCTCCTTATACACCAGACATATATCCTTGCCCTCGTGGTCATTCCAAAATAAAATGCAATCATTTTTACAAGCGTGTATAAATTCATATCTCAACCCTAACTCTATTAGCATTTTTTTAACTTTGTAATGTGAGCTAGGAATTGCATTCGATTTTGGAAATGCTTTTCCTAATAATTGAAGCATATATCAAACGACTTATTGCTCCAACCATTCAACACCTTCACGTGCATTAATTTAACTAAGAAGGTAAATGCAAAAAAATTAGTACAACCTGAATATAACTTTCGTTGTACTTCTTCAACCATTGATATATAACTTCCTTCCAACTCCCCTGCAGGCATGTTCTCGTTGTTATCCCCCTGTTGAACCCTACTACTACCAACAATTTCAGCATCCCTTAAGTCATTTAACATGTCAAAAAAAGTTACTTCTTCATCGTTACTAACATGTTCAACTTTATTAACGGGATCCATATCAATAATTGGTGTGGTAACTTTTCATGAAAAGTCTACACTTTGTATAATATAGAAATCCCCATCTATAAAAGTGTCCTCGAACGTAATCCAAATTGAATTGATATAAATTTCCACATCTTCGACAAGGACAACAAATCTTTGATAACCCAAAGGTTGACATATAATTCTTTGCTACGTCCAAAAAATTATTTAAACCATTTATGTATTCTGAAATCATTCGATTCTAATTCATTATCCAATTTCGATTTATAATTATACGACCTGTTGATGATAGTAATTAGATAATTGATTTGAAAGCATTCATGTTCATTAATGGCATTCATTGCTCCCACTTCTCTTTCCACTCTTTGGTAAGGGCCCTATCCCATTCAAGAACGTGTACTTATTTGTGATTTTATAAGTATGATCACTTTGTTTCATGCACGTAAAAATTTCGACAGCATCTACCCATAGTTCTCCAAGTACACATATTACAGTGTACCCAAAGAATATAGGGAGATACGAACCAAAATAGTTAATCACGTATACGAGACAAATAGCATATTTATAGAACCACAATTAAGTACACGTTCTCAAACTGTCCAAACTGAACAATTCAGAATTTAACATCAAATTTTAAAATTATTCAAGATTTTAAAATTATTTGATGCTAAATTCCAAACGGGGTCTAAGGTTTGTGAATGCATATGCAAAAATAAAACTAAGAAAATATAATCAATTTTTATTAAACCGGTTCAATCCCTAAATTATTTTTAAAATAAGATCTTGTTTTAATAAATTATTTTAATTTTGTTAATTTTAATTACAAATTTACCATAAGTAGATATTATTATTTCCAAATAATTCACTAATTTATTTTTAATATAAGACATAACATTTTATAAGGTCAAAAAACATCTTATAAGATGCAAAACTTTATAAATTTAACCAAACACCATCTAAATATATTTATAGTTTATTACCATAACAATACAAATCTAACTATTTTTTATTTGCTATTATAAATGAAAATTATCAAAATCAATTATACTTAATAGTGGCAATGTTGTATAGTTAAATTCCAAACTAATTGAAATGAGATCTAATGGGTTAAATTGTGATATTTCATTGATTTTTCAATTTGAAAATTGTAAAGATTGTTAATTTAGAAAAAAGAGTTCCATATTATAATCATATTCTACGTTTTTAGATTGATTTAGATTAGGATAATATGGAACCCTTCTTTTATCAGTTTTGGTATTGAAATATCTTAGTGAGTTATTCAGGAGTGGTAAAATTTATTGAAAAATGTTAATAAAATTTACTTGAAGATTGGCATTATAATAACAAATAATAAACTACATACAAACGGCATATACAACTAGGAATCAAGATTCAATTTTCATAGATAAGATGCATAATCATTTATTCTTTTATCACAATTATTGAAAGAAATTGAAATTACAGAATCTATAAATAATAATTAATAATTAATTCAAATCAAGAATCAACTTAACATATTCATCGAACGTGCCAGACGATAGCTACTCGTGGTGGCTGCTCATGGCGGCAATGTTGGTAGTAGCAGTGGCGGTGGCGGTGGCGGTGGCTGCTGGTGCCTTAGGCGGTGGCACTGGCTGCTCGCGGCAGGGCAATGGCAGTGGCAGGAGCCTACTGCACGGGGCAATGGCGGTGGTTGGGGCGGCGGAGGCAGTGGAACAGGAAGGAGGCGATGGAGGTAGGTGGCTGGTGTGTGGGTCGGCGATGGTGGAGGGGAGAGAGAGAGAGAGAGAGAGAGAGAGAGAGTTTTTAATTGGGGAAGAAAGAAGAAAAGGGAAAGATAAAACCCGCGTTCTTAGCAACGAATCCAAGTTACATCGTCGCTAATACATAAGTTAGCGACGATGTCTTCCAAATTTGTCATTAACATATTTTTAAAAATTAAAAATAAAATGATACTTAGCGACGATATGTTTCCAAGTCGTCGCTAAAATAATTTTTAGCGATAAATACTTTCATGTCGCCGCTAACATATTTTTAAAAATTAAAACAATAATGATACTTAGCGACGACATGTAGTGATATCGTCGCTAACATATTTGTTAAAAAAAATTATATAATATTAGCGACGATATCAACCACATATCGTCGCCAAAATTCATGAAAAATAAAATAAATATAAATTTAATGTTAGCGATGATTTAATTAATCTCATCATTAATATTTTGATCATATTTAGCAATGGCTTTTAATTGATTCATCGTTAATAGTTATATTAGCGACGAAAATAAGTGTTTGTCGCTAAATGTGCGTTGATATTTTCTCTTTTTCTTGTAGTGAATTAGATCGTCATGTCATTTCTGTTATCCTATGAAACATGATTTCACAACATCACAGCTACAAAATTAATCTTACCTTTTTTGTCTAAAATAAGTTTCATGATTAATTTTTTGTTAAGTAGTAAACTGCATTTTATTCCTTTTACATAATAATAACAAAGCTTTGAACAATTAATAGTAAGCCATAAGATTGTGATAAATATGTGAGTTATTCCAATTATCATATCATATTTTTTAATTTTATAAGTTAGTTTTTATTTTGTGTTGTATTGAATTAAAATTGATTCTTATTTTCGTTTAAAAGTTTCTTTTTGTTCGAATACTTATGCAAGTATGATATATATAAAAAATATATGTACAAATATCACATATTATATTTATACATGCATTTATTTTTTAATAATTAGTTAAGATAAAAATCATAACGAGAAAATATTTTCATATGTGAAAAATAAATAATAAATATTATATTTTTTACTATTCAATCTCGCCCTCCCCTAATATAATCCTGGCTCCATCCCCTCTTTTAGTAGTTATCTTAAAAAATTGATCTTTAATTACTTTTTTTTTTCCTCACCTTTTCCATGCAATCAACCCTTTGTCATTTTACAAGGGATTGAAACTTGTGTCGCTTAAACGAACGGGAAGGATTCATGTGAAAGAGGGTATTTGAAATCTTTTGAAATTTATTATTTTGGCCATTTGAAACACTCATTTTTCATGTTTCAGTTTCTCAGTGGTTTACATCTTCTGAGCCCATTTGTGGATTGCCTGCGTTCATGCCGATTGCTGATATGCGTGATTCCAATAAAGGCTTCATTGTTTATAACTGCTGTTGTTTAGAAATAGAAATTTTTGTGCAGGCTGTTGTACACGATGTACCCTAACCTTTTATATGAGATGGCACGCGAACTGGAGTCATATGTTTCTTATCCTCTACATATATATTATGAAAAAGCATGTTTTACTTGGAGAATTGCCATTCTTAAGTTCTGTTTGTTGAATTGAATGACTTACGATGTTGATCCCATGAAGTATCAGTGACTCTTACACTTTCAACATCTGATTCTCATGCTTGACATTCACAATCTTTCACATGTATATACTATATATCTAATACACCTAATAGTATCAACCTTGTCCCCTAAACCTATTCTCCAAAGTGGCAATAATGTGAAGAAAGCATTGTTATGATTTCTTCCTTTCTAAAAAAGTATCTCTGTTTGTTTTATTGATTAGTCAATTTGACTATTTGTTAAGCAAAATTTGAAAGTTTTTGCATTAAAACTCTCAAAAGAAATCAATATGAAAATTAGTAAAAAATTTCCTTGCCTTGTTAGAATAAGAAATTAGTAAAAGGCGTTTTTTGGATAAAAAACTTTTCTTGGAGTTCTCAGATAATAGATAAATTGCAAAGAAGTTAATTTTAATTTTCTTAATATTGAATGAACTATTAAAATCATTCAAGTTCCTAATATTAAATTGTGCTAGAATTTTTCTTCAAAATGAATAGTTAAAATAAATTTGAAAAAAACTTAATGATGAAGGGAATAAAATTTTATTCAACTTTATTGGAGTTAAATCAAAAATGGGTCAAAATTACGATCTCTTGAAATTTACTTTCAATTATTAAATCTAGATGAAAAATATAAATAATATTATAAACTTAAGTTTTAATTTCTTGAAATAATATGGTTCCAATAATTCAAAAATAAGAGAAAGGGTTTTGTTTGACTCCAGATCTATTTGTTTCATCGTAGAGTTTTTTGAACTATTGTAGCTTAAAGTCATGAATATAAAATTTCAGTTTGAAAATCAAAGAAAAAATTTCTGAAAAATAAAAGTTGAATTCACTAATATTTTAATCTAAGAAATCCAATTGTAATTTAGTCTAAACCTAATAACATATCAGTTATGTTAGTGTAAAAGTAAACGCTTTTAGAGTGAAAAATTGGTGAAATGGATAATTTGAATTAAAAAATATTTTCATAAATTTTCTTAGATTTAAAATTTTATTTTAAGAAGTTTTTAGTAAATTTTACTATTTTTTAATTTTTTTTCTAAAATATTGATATTGAATGTTATTTGTTCCCAATGTCTATTTGAAATCAAGAATTTCATTAAACATTTGCATATCAATAATTATATTGTGTTGATAGTTGCCTAAGATCTGAAACATTGCAGCGGTATGCCGCATAATTAAATTTGTGTTGGTAGGTTTCTAAAATCTAACATATTAAACAGCAGATAATAAATTTAGATCACTTTTTTGGTGGATGTAAACATCAATTATTTGATTAAAAAGAAAAAGAAATTATTAGCAGCCACTTCAAAGTTTGTGCAAATTGGGCGTTGGGCATGATCTTGAAATAAACCAAAAAAAAATCCCTATCCCAAGCATAAACATATCATCATAGTGAATTAACAAATTTAAGTTACAAATGGAACAAATATGAAAGTGTTTAACTTTAATCATATTGTATAAAATGTACTAAATTAATAAAAGAATAAAGCATGAACTATTTCTGAAATTATTAGAAAAATCCTCTACCCTAAAAGCGAAGGCAAAAAGGTGAGATTTGGGGCAAAAAAATTGAAGTTTGGGACCATGATGCATACTTTCAAGACGAGATTCCTTCACCATCCTCTTAGTATTTGAAAATCAACTATTTTGAAAATAAATGCAATATTTTTTTTTTCACTTTTTATTGAAAGATTGCTTGATTTTGGGTTAGATTTTTTTGTGAAAATATTGTGGCTGAAGTTGGAACAACCGGGAAATGGGTAGGCTTAATTAAAAATCTTTCTTTGCTGAAATTTTGGGGTAGAGTTAGAGGAATATTACATAGTAAACTCTAGGTTATTCTTCTCTCCTTAATAGCTCTGTAACGGGAAATGTGTAACACCCTCATTAATACACAACCATATATATAGTATAATTTGACATAATAAATTTTGTGTGCATGCATGAAATATTTTTTTTTTCCTATAACAGCATAATAAATAATAAATTATTTTTCTCACTCACAAACTAATATATATATATATACCTGCAGATGACCTATAACAACCATAACATTTACATACCCATGTACAGAAACACATAGTACAGATCCCAAAACCTAATACAATAATCTCCAAAATCAAATAAGTTAACAATCAGCCCAACAAATCGTCATCCATGTACACTGATCCTCAAAACCTGTAGGAGCTCCAACCGCTCGCTCAATAAGTCCATGGCTTCAAATATCATCAAACTCACCTATAATGCATGAACTATGTGAGCTAATGCTCAGTAAATGAAAATCATGCATGCTGAAAGAATAATCCAATATAAATGCAATGCATTTTATAAGATCATGACAAGAATGCGAACTCATGCATTAAAATCATTTCATTCAAAATCATTTTCCATCACTGGGCCCTTGGCCCACCTACTATGTACAGAATAGAGCTCTCAACAATATCAATAATCACATGGTCATAAATAGATCGACACAGTCCGGGGCTATCTTCTGGGATCACCAGAGATCCACCCCTTGTCTTCCCCTGTGACCATCCAGAAGTCTTCCCACCACTGGCATCGATAAGGGCACAGTCAAGTGGTCCACCCTCTCGTGACCGCCAGAGGCACACCCCCTATCAACCTCTGTGATCCTCCAAGAAGTAATACTCGCGGCGCCCCAAATATCATATAAATAAGACACACATTGGCCTCGGTACACTAGTAGTAGCCAACCAAAATATTTTCTTTCTGAAAATAATGTCATGCATGCCAAAAACCTCAACTATGAGTACGTGTTATGCATGCATGTGTAAATGCTAATAAATAGCATGTCCAATGACACAATTGATCATATGTCCCATCATCCAAGCAACATATGCACTATAAGGTATGTATAATACTCACAATACACACATCAAGACACAAGGATCACATTTAATATAGATAATGCATAAAATACTATGTTCATACATTGTAGTTACAAATGAATTTTTGCTTACATTTCACCTTTGATATCCTAGTGAAGGTTAACAAGATTCTCCTCCCTAACCTTAGATATAAGGCAGCCTATAAAATTATAACGTATTAATTTTTATTCTTGATCAATAGATTTTTATATCAAATCTCATAAGGGATCTTAAATTTTAAATTTAAATTAAGTAACAATAAAATATTAAAATTTTATACTTCACCCCAATTAGAACCTTTTAAATACCTTAATTTCTCATTTTGAATTTATTCTAATATTATTTAATTGATATGTTATAATCCTGTAACCAATCCCTCAATTTAATTAACTCCGTTATCCAATTAATACAAAATAATAAAATCAAATCCTTGTAACTAATTTTGAATTAAAGGTGTATATTAATTATTGTCTCACAGGTTGATAACTAGTCAACTTAAATCAATTTTTTTTTTCAAATTAGAAATAAATAATATAAACATATATGTTTATTCGTACAAAAATTAAAAGGGACTTACCCAAAATTTCCTCCAATTCCTACTATTGAAATTTGTTGAAACACCCTCTCTTTTCTTTCTTTTTTTCTCTCTTCTTTCTTTTTTTTTTTTAATTCTTTTTTCCTTTCCTTTGTTGCCGTGAACGTGCGCGAGGTGTTTTAGCCTTGTGTTTGTGTGGTGTGTGTTATAATAACTTAACTACTAAGAAAATATAATATAATATATTATATATATACTTATCCTTAACATAACTACACACTACACACTACACACTACACACTACACGTATACATATATGTATATATATATATGTTATACTACATAATATATTATATATATGTTTATCCTTAACATAACAGTGTATACATATATGTATATATATATATATATTATACTACATAATATATTATATATATGTTTACCCTTAACATAACATGTGTATACTTATATGTGTGTATATATATATATTTTGTACATCCATACATATATATTATATATATGTATATATATATATATAATTAATACATAATATTTTGATATTTATTTATAAACCTCCAAATTTATTTCTAGTAAGAATTTACACCCTCTTAATTAATATGATAATGTCCTTATTTTCTTTTCTTCTTATTATTATTACTATCACTATTTTATCCTTATTTAATTTATTTGCATAGTTTATCCTACATCAATAAATACAATGATGCCATATTTCACTTACGTGTATCATAATCGTATCTGATAGTTGACATCTAAATTCTCGTATCTTAGTACCAACTCAACCAATTAGGTTAAAGAATTTCGAAATTAATATTTGTGACAACTTCAAAAGTTTAATTATTAAAATATCGTATAAAATATAATGGATTATGAAATATCAATTAAAATACAAATGACACATACGCAACATGAAATATATGAACTATATTGGTCGAGTGAGTAGCACAAGGTTCGAGTATTACAAAATGCGAACACATATCAGTTTAATAGAAAAGGGCATAATGGTACTAAATTTATTAAAACAAGCATTGAGAGTTTGGTATCATCGCTTTAGCTCAGTACTTATGGAACTTGGTTTTATTGTTTGCAAATCTTATTCCTCTCTTTTCGTTAGAAGAAATGCTAGTGATGCATCTTCATTCATAAATGTTTATGTTGATGACTTTGATGACATTATAGTGATAGGTGATGACTCTATAAGTATTCCAGAGATTGTTAATTATTTAGGCACTCATTTTAACATGAAGGATCTTGACCCTCTATCATATTTCAACATTCTTGTTACTTCTTATTCAATCCAAATATAAATTGGATTTGCTTGAGAAAATTGGCATGTTGGATGATGTAAGAAAATTAACAACAATATATATAATAAGTGGATCGAATATATCTATACGTAGCAGATTATCGATCCACATATATTGAATTAAGCTCGTCTATCAGCCTCCTTTTGATCAAACTACAAATATATCTTTCTTGTTGGTGGTGAATAAATAGTAGAGTTGTTCACTCAATTACACATTTCAAATCCTTGGAGTTTATGGTCATACTCCAAAGAAGAGTGTAGCGAGAAATTTTAGGAGATATATGAACAGAGTTTGGAGAGGATTACGTTCACTCACACCCTCTGTTGGATGGGCATTAGAGATATATATTTCTATTCAATGAAGAATTCCAGTCCAACTAGGAACTCAATGTCAGTCAAATTGTGGAAACATCTAACTAAATATGAATGACAATTGGATCAAGGGTTCTAAAACCGATCTAATCCCACTCAATACATATTTGACTCAATCTCCTCGAATCTCATCATCATACAATTTCTTAGTCTCACATCAGTCATTTCATACAGGAAATGAGATGTGTGACCAAGTGAGAAAGCATAGGTGAGGAGAGTTATATTAAGTTATCACCAAACTAACATAACCCTACAACTCAATAGCTCATTGTGTACCCCAAACCAAGTGGTTGAACTCAATCAAACATCTCTAGATCCCTCAATAAAATAAATAGAGCATGCTCGACCTACTCAAATATGTATATATGTTCATGACTAGTCAAACACATTTCGACATAGTCGCCCGGGCTATGAACCATAGAACATAAGTGCATTACCAACTTAGTTCTTCTTCGGCCTCTCATGCCACTTCAACTTAGTCTTGATAGCTTTTCTAGATATGCTCCAATACACCGAATCATGCATGGCCATTGAAAACATGCTAAAGTGGCGTCATCAAGCTTACACCTCATGACAAAGTTTAGATTCCCAAAGGGTACAAGAAATAATATGGGCTCACATAGTAACGAAACAAGGACCCATTCAGTCATTTTTCCATATGAGGTCATCTCAAAATACATGTAGTATAAATACATGCTATGATGGAGCTCCCACTCAATTTGGGCATGTCACGATCTAAACATCATATGAACCTAAGTCCAGTTGCTCTCCAAGCATCTGACCTGCGCACCACCAGAAGTCACTCTCCAAAATGCCTTCTTGCAGTTCGTACGTTCAGCTAAGAACAGACTTATTATGAAGTTTGGACTTACTTTTTCATAATTGATCAACTCTAATCTCATTTTAGCCTCTAAGCTAAGGTGACTCTTAGTTATGCATATTACTCCAAGCGCAAAGACAATCATTCATAAATTTCAATTATGCGACACGATCTTTAAATCTCATCTTGCTTGCTATCACAGCGCCAGGGCGATTACCCGTGTGAGAGGGTCAGTCAAAGCCTGTGACAACTAACAAATTCAGTACCAAACTTATAATAAGAATACAAATATAACTCATTAATCATAACATGTTCTCACCGACCACAAAAATCAAATTCTATGTAATCCCATACTACTTACATACCTTTGGAGCATATCTTCATACAATGGCAAGGGATAAGCAATCCAAGAAAGAGGAATACGGCCTGAGAACAATTTAATTATGCGCAATACTCCCTTAAGTGAAGAGATGACAAGTATTAGTATGTTTAGTCCTCTATCAATACTCGACACTCAAAGCATACTCTATCAAAGTAGCTTTATTATCACAAAGACAATAGTAGCCTCACAAATGTACGCACAATGCACATCATTTCAAAATACCATATTGTCTTCAATAAATCTCATACCATTCTATTAAGATATATAAGTATCCACTTGACAGCATCACATTGTTACGTCAATGATCACTTTGATAACCACTCATCAATAATCTAATTATCAAGCATAGTACTAGTCAAGTACATACTAGTGCACATTAAATCTTCCACAATGCTTACATAATATTAGCTAGCATTTCTTTTTTTCTTCCATCTTAAGGCATTTTAATCTAAGTAAGAACATAATCTTTGACCATGAAATGTCAATAGGATTGGTGAGATGCACACAAAAACTTGGTATCACAATACCAAGTATACATCTACTTTTCCTATGTCCATTCAAATATAAAGGACAACTACTACTAAGTGGAGACACCTTTATATCTCTTCTAACCATCACATTATTGCCCAAATATGTGAGAATTAAATTCCTTTATTTATGTTGATATATATTCAGTGATCTTACTCGACCATCGTAAGCCTATCAGAGTGATAGTTCGATGAAATCAATAGCACCACTATTTGGATGATAATTCAAGTTACAAATGGAGCTTCACGATCAACAATCTTTGTGCTCTTGCCCCACTTCTTGAATTTATTAGGTGATCCATATAGATCTCAACGTCCACTCCTGAGTTATATATGTCAATCTCAATCATCCAAGACAAACCTAGACAAAAGTGGCAATAACTAATAGCATCTTGGTGAATCGATGCAATCTCACCCTTTAAGGAGAACATCTCAAAAATAAATTATGCTTCACAATTAGGCATAAATTTTTTTCCATTGATTGAGCTATTCAGATGTTAATCAACCCATCTATTTTGTACTTGATCTCTAGAAACTACATGTTTTTAATGGTCTTGCACCCAGACGGATCAACCAGCTCAAGACTTTGTTCTTAGTTATTAGGCTCATCTTTTCTTTCATAGCAACTATTCTCTTAAATCAAATGAAGTTAAAAGTCTAAGTTGACTCATCAACATCCACAAAAATAGCCATGAAAGATACCCACTTAATCTCATATAGATGATGGGGAACAACTCATGTGCACTCATTCTTACTTGTGGAATATGAGAGTTATTTTCAAGTGAGACACTTCCATTGACTTAGGGTCGCTCCCACTATCCCAACTATTAATATATGAGTTTTAAAAAACACCATCCTCACTAGAAAATTGAGCATCTCTTCAAGGATCTTGCAACTCATATAGCGCAAGATTTCATTTGACTTCTGATATGCTCGTAAATTCTCATTGAGAAAATCTACATTGTGCGACTTAATTTTTATATTTCTCCATCAAGGTGTTTCTCACTTTTGAGAATATATCTTCTTGAACTTAAATAGGCATAAACCCACTGTTTGGGCTTGTTGCCATATCACAGTTCATTGAAAGTTGGAGAATTCACTTTGAGGCACAATTTTCATTATGTAGGCCACAATCAAGATTGCATCATCCTAATTGAGATACAAATCAATTTGCGCCATTATATGAATCGAGTCATTTTAAAGTGTTTGATTCATCACTCTTCGTAAGTTCGTTTAGTTGCAAAGTATTTTGAATCATCTTTCAAATTGCAATTCTATTTTCCACACACATGTGTCTAAACTATTTAGACATATTATTCTCGCTTCCTATTAGTATATTGAACCTCAATGTTCATACTCTCTGTGGTTTTCTACCTCTGTCAAGAATCACTCTAAATAATTTGGTGCTTCTAACTAGTGAGAGTTGGAATGTACTAGCTTATAGTGCAAATAACAAAGAAAGAAAAATAGAATGCACTATTCAGTACCTCGCACTCATTTTAGGGGACTAGCTCTAGAGGATAAATAATCTTCTTTCTTTCTTCCAGCAGGCTTTTCACGCTAGAAAAATTTGTGCAGAGGGTGGTTGACCTTAGCAAGTTAGCCAATAAAGCTTTTTCCAGCTAATATAATCATTCTCCTAACATCGCATGCCATGATATAATTAAAACAAAAAATCATGAAAAAAGTACAAGAAAACCTATGTTAAGCCAATCGTATCACAAACATAACCTATACCTAAAAGGTCTCTTACATGAAGATGAACAAATCTACTCGCTCAACTAATATTTTTTAAGTGTATCAATTCAATAGACTATTTCGAATCTAGTACCTTTTGCACATCTCCAAGGAGTACTTCACACTAATTATTGAGCTTGAAAAATAGCTCATGCCCTTTGTTGAGCTTGAGATGGCACTATAAACTCATAGTGCCTTCTCTTGTACATCATTTAAGCAAACATAGTTGTACAACACTCGATAATAGTTTACTCAATCTCCAATCTTATACTATGTTTCATCAATTTCTATATCCATCAAAGGAGAGAATTGAGAATATAAGCAAATGAGAGAGCTTTAAGTAGTCAAACTTCATCTCAGTACAATTACGAGCGAAGTGATCAATCTCATCATTGCACTTGATATTTGTTGATGCTTAGTTGCCTTTATCACTATGATGACACATCTTGTTACTTCATTGGATCAAATTTACGATTCTAGTTTTAACTTTTGCTTTGGTCAAGCTACTTTTGCCTTTTCCAACACTAACCCAAGTTGGTTTATTTTGGTCAACATGAGCGACAAGAACAATTACTTGTATATTTTCGACTCTCAACAATCAGCCTCAAGTTAGGCAATTATTATCGAAAACATGTTAGTAATATTTATAAGTCAACTCAAAAAACTAATTTTAGGACAACTAGAACTTTTTAATTGTGAGCAAGCTCATATGACAAAATAGAGCTCAAACTCTGTTATTAAATCCTTGTGTTTACAGCTTACATAAATTAAAGAGCAAATATGATTCTTGATCCATTAGTATATTGTCAGTGTCCAAGGTGCGACAATATTTGACAACTTAAAATCCTGTATTTGCAGCTTAAACAAATTAAAGTGCAAATTTTAATCTAAGTCCACTACCATATTGTTAACATCTAAGTAGCGATAATATTGGACAACTTGTCCATTTTCGTGCTTAATTAGCTTAAAACATAAAATTGGTAAGTTGGTTTAAGACTTCTAAATTAATTGCGTAAAAAATATAGGTACTGATCTATTATTTTATTTTAGATCCAAGTAAATTATTTATTATTCCTTATACTTAGCGAAATCGAAAATTTCGCAACTCAGGCAAATAATCATCTCCCACTGAATAAAAGACATAATAAAAATTTACTGATCATGAATAAAATACAAATTTGTCCACACATATATTATGAATGAAAATATGCAATATAAATAATAAAACATTAGCCCCATATGGGCGATATTGATATTTGGTGCATCATGTTTAGATAATTTTGGCCCATGAAAATATATTTGTATGCATCATAATGCGCAAAAAATAAAAATATTTTGCATGCACTCTAATGTGCAAAAAATAAAAATATTTTGCATGAACTCTAATGCGCAAAAAATAAAAATATTTTGTATGCACTTTAATGCACAAAAAGTATTTTGATATTAAAAATTTTGACCCACAAAAGTATATTTGCATGTATTGTAATTCACAAAAAATAAAAACTATTTTGCATGCACTCTAATGCGCAAAAATATTTTAATCACTTTCTATTGGAATTAATCCAATAAATTCTATTTTTTTCATAGGGTCAAAGTAATATGATCAAATTACAAAAAAAATAATACCAAAATCAACCACTCATTAGTTAGGTTGGACAGCAAATGCCAAGAAGTATGCACAAACAATATCCAATAAAACTTTTATACAGCCAATTATGAATTAATGTTTAGAGGTGGCCTAGTGGTACTTTACAATTACAAGGTGACCCAAGTTCAAATCCTCCTTCTCCGGCACCGGCCAACCGATTCCGATGACCAAATCGATTTTCCGGTGAGAAATTAAATTTCTATCAAAAACTTTAAAAATTCATATCTTACTTATTTTAAGTCAGTTTTTGCTGAATTTCATATCGTTTCGAACCTCTTTTCATGCTCTACAATATAGTATAAAAATTTCATAACAAAATATCAAAAATTGTTCCATTTTGAGTCTAAAATAAATGGGTCTTTAACTTTAAATAAAATTTTCTCTCAAATCGTTTATCCATTTTTCAACAAATTTTAACCATATAATCTACACATTAAGATCTACGTATGGTAAAAAAAAATTATATTTTTTTAAGGCATATACACATCCATAAATTCAATCAAATAAATAGTAAGAACGAGCCCTATGGGCTCTGATATCATTGTAAGAAAATTAACAACAATATATATAATAAGTGAATTAGGTATATCTATACGTAGTGGATTGTCGATCAACATATTTCGAATCAAGCTCGTCTACCAGCCTCCTTTTGATTAAACCACGAACATACCTTTCTCGTTGGTGGTGAATAACTACTATAGTTATTCACTCAATTACACATTTCAAATCTTTAAAATCTATGGTAATACTCCAAGAAAAAATATAGAGAGAAATTTTAAAAGAGATATGGAGAGAGTTTTGGGGAGAATTACGTTCACTCACACCCTTTGTTGGATGGAAATTAGATATATCTCAATCCAACTAATAAATTCAATCCCACTCAAATTATGAAAACATTCAACTAAATATAAATACCAATTGAATCAAGGATCCTAAACCTGATCCAATTTCCAAGAGGTGCAAAGCCAATTCAATCTTGTGTTGCTTGTGGATTTAAACTCTCAGAGTCTTGATGGAACACCATTAGAGGATGGGTTCACCTACAGGCAGATTGTTGAAATGCTGCAGTATTTGACACTTACTCGATCAGATATCTCATATGTTGTTAACCAAGTTTCATTATCCATGCACAATACTTAAAGGCAACCTTTAACTTTGGTTTGCAATTTTACCCTTGTCTCATCGTGTATCCCGATGCGAATTGGGCTGGTTCTTAGACGACAATTTTGTCTTTTTTGGTTCTAACATGACTTTTTGGTGTTCTAAAAAAGCACCTATAATAAGGTTTAATTTTATTATCTTTTATTACTTTACATATTTCAAATTTATTGTTATACTTATTATAGTTATACCTATAATAAAATTTATTGTTTCAAATTTTATTACTTTACATATTTACTAAAATAATTTTTTTTAGAAAATTATTCTCCCAATTAAAATAACATAGCTAATTGTCAATAACTATACTTTTAAAACAATAAAATAAAAGTAAATTAATTTTATACTTTTTCAATTCTATTTTAGAACTCGATCAAACTAGACCTATTATTATCTATACTATTTATAATTGAAGAGGACCTCTCTGGTTTTTTTTTTTATCTCGTACACAATTTTTTCTCCCTATTTATCTCTTTATTTCTCCAACTCACAGTTTTCTCTCCACTTTCTTCAACTTTTACGCTGTGTCTCCATTCTCTTGCAACATCTTTTTTTTTTTTTTGCCTTCCAATAATTTGTTTTGGACATTTAATTTCTCATGTCAGTTTTTTATTCATTTATTTAAATCTTAATGAGGACATAAAAATAAAAATTATAGTAAAAATTAAATAAATAAAACACAGAATATGCCGCACATCTCTAGTTAAATACTAACTATGTAAAAGACTTTCAAAATTAAAAGACCTATTTTATTGCTATTACCCACTTTAATTAGTTAATTAGATTCGATTATTATAATAATATGAACAATTGTTGTAATAGTTAACACAAAGTAAAAATCGATATAAATGAATTTTTATATGCTTCAAATACAAAATATATTCTACATGCACGAGGTCAACATCTGTAATGAACATATCACTAATTTGGTTTTACAGTTATAATAATAAAATTTAGGGTTAATATCACTTTATCTCCTTTATTTTTGTTAAGTATCACTTTACCCCCATATGCTCGATTGTTTCACTTTATAAACTTGTACTCTCATTCTATCTCACTTTACTCATTGTACTTTCATTGTTTCACCCCTTGTATTTTTAAAAAATTAACCAAATTATCCTTACCAATTATTTATAATAAAATTACTTTAAAAAGTTCTAAAATAATAGACGTGTATTTATATTTTAATATTTTTTCAACTTAATTAATAATACTTAATGTTAAATTCATTTAAAATATTATTATCCTTGGATTTTAATAGCTATTTTTTTATAAATATAGTTTCTATTAAATTTCTACACTGTATGATATTTTTTTATTAACTAATACATTTTATTTATATATTTTCTACTTGTCATAAATATAAAAAATATATAACATATTTCTAAAAAATATTTTTTTAAATACATATAATATTAGTAATATATTTCTCATTGTTACTGGAATTATTAAAATTTTATAAAAATAATGTTAAATTCAAAAAAGTTATTTTTAGTTATAATTTAGTACTATTAAATAAATTATAAATAGTCGAATTATTGTAATTTAATAAATACTATGTTCTTCTTTAAAAAATTATAGTCACTTTAGTATTTAATTTTATTACTACTACTTGATTATAATGATTATTTTAGAATTTAACATAATTTTTATGATCTTATGATAATCTATTAATAATAATAAAATTATTATTAATATTTTATGTATTTAGTAAGATAACAGTTTAAAATATTTTATATATATTTTTATTTATATTGAGTAGAAAATTTATAAGTAAAGTGTATTAACTAATAAAAATTATTCTACTAAATACTAATTTAATAGGAACTATGTTAAATTAAAAAATAACTATTAAAATATAAGTACAATAAAATATTAAATAAATTTAATATCAAGTATTAATTAATTAAATTGAAAAAATTATTAGAATATAAATATAAATCTATGAATTTTAAAATATTTTAAAGTAATTTTATAATAAAAAATAGGTAAGAGTAATTTGATAATTTATTTTAGAGTACAGGAGGATAAAATGAGATAATGAAAGTACAAGGGGTAAATTGAGTAAACAAACAGTACAGGTGCCTAATCCTCGTTTCCCAATATAGTAACAAATTTGGGATTAAAAAATTATTCGTTAACTCTTAAAATTCGTAGATCGGGTATTATTTGGGATAAATTTAAAAATATTCAACAGAATATCACGTACATAACAAAATTCATCATTAAAATATGCGATTAATTCCAGAATATATCGATACAATTTTTTTAATTATTTTATAAAATAATGTATTTATATGTCAAGATTATCAATATAAATTATATTTTCTGGTAAATTTTTTTATATGTATTAAATATAAAACGACTTATTATGATGTAATATTGTTAAAATAAAAATAAAATTTAAGAATAAATCACTATATTAATAAAAAAAATCGAGAACTTTTGTTATATTAATATTTTTGAAAGATATATACAAGATTGCAACGTCCTTATGAGAATATCATATTTTATTCAAAAAAAATTAAAAATACAGAGAATTTTTGTTATTATACTGCCAATGTCTTCAATTCACGAAAAATGAACCTTTCTTCCAAAAAAGTGAGGTGTGTGAAAATGCACTTTTTAAAGCTTGAATATTGAACAAACATTGAAAAACAATTTAGCACACCTGTTTTATACAACGTCTATTAGTCATCAATCTCCATTACTAACATGCTTAGATATGGTTAGATACGCTGGATTTTGAATTTTATGATATTCAAATATCACTGTCATATTAAGAAATATTTTCCTTATCTTCATATCTTTTGAATATCTCTATTCGAAGAGATCCTTCCATGCTATCAAGATAAAATCAGCTTATCAAATAATAAGGCAATAAAATTAGCAGATTGGAATTTGGATAATCTCTCGTCTAAGATTTCTATTCTGATTATTATTACTCTGCAAAATTGTACCAAACACATTAAAACCTTCTGCTAAGATATTCGGCTCCAGAGCACGAAACTCCCCTTCCAAGAATAATGGTTCTGCTTCCAGCGGATGACGAGGGTTAGTGATCAAGATTCTCCGAACTAAAATACAAGAACCCTTCTCTGCAATTCTCTTAGTTTTTTCCGCAATCTTTAGTTGTGTTGCTTGTTATATTCTGGTTTGCAATTTTTTATGTAAATTTCAACCTTGGAATCTTTTACTTTCCTATGTTTTACTTCTGGGTTTTGTTCCTTTTTCAAAATTTTGCCACAATTTACTAAGGAAACTAGAGACGCTTTGCCTGCACACTTTCTTAGCAAGATTGAATCTTTTTCCTTACTTTCGGAGTATGGGATTCAGAAATACGAATCAAGGAATTTGTAGCCGGAGACTAAAAATGGTTTGTTGATTATTTCAGTCTCTATATATCTTTTATTGTTTTGGTGCATGCTGCTACATATGCTTATAGTCTGATGCAGGGTGAATTAAATATATAAGTAGAAGGGAAATGTACAATCATATGTGCTGAAGTATCACTCAATATTTTAATCTTGTTTGGGGTTGCATAATAGGAAGCAAGCACATATAAGCACCTTGTGTTTGTTGGGCACACGAGTAGAACTTTAGCAATTGCTTAAGAAGCAATTTAAAATGAGTTGGGTCTGTATAAAATGGCTTATAAGCACATAATGTAATCAGATTTTGTTCCTATAAGCGGACAAAATTCCTTAGATTGTTGTATAAGCATCAAGGCAAAAAGTTACAGTGCTTGAAAAGCACTTAGTGCATATATATCCATGGCAAACATTTTCTGACCTATTTTTGCAATATTATCTCAGACATGATAAACTTGATTGATGGATTAAATTATTTATTGAATTATTGGATTGAAGGTGTGTTAACACTTAATTCTTCTAAAATGTGATATTTGTAACACTTTATTCCACTAAAATGTGGATTTTGACCCTCTTGTTGTATTTGGACAGGAGACTCATAATCTATCCTGATGGACACAAGAGTGAAAATGAAGGCGAACATATCTCAGTATATTTGTCAATGGTTGGGAGTAGTTCTCTGCCTGTGCACTGTGAGGTTAATGCCATCTTCAGCATCTTTTTGTTTAATCAGATCTTAGACAATTATCTTTGTTTTCCAGGTAATTTCTGTGGAGAGGAAGAAGTCTCCTGTTTCTCGTTATTTAAACTATAAGTTGGTGATGCTTTCTTACTCTTTGTTATTGAAATTTGGTCGGGAAAAGTGCGGCGCTTTCATGCATTGAAGTCCATTTGGGGATTTTCCAAATTGATCTCTAAGAAAAGTTCGACTGATGAATCTAATGGATATCTTGTTGATGACAACTGTGTGTTTGGAGCTGAAGTTTTTGTCATCAAAAGCCAACGAGTCATTGAGAGTGCGTCTCTGCTGAAATTCACATATCCATATAAGCGTGATTGGAAAAATTCAGAGTTCTCCAAATTGGAAGATGTTTGGACTTTTCAAGAATTCACTGCCGGACGTTACCAGTGGTATCTTTCGATCCCAACTGTCTACTGTAAATTGTGCCCTTTATTGTTGATTCCAACTGCTTTGCTGCTCATGAAAAAGTGAAGGCAGATTTTTACATGCGCATCAAAAACAAGTTCCATTCTGCCCACGAATCTGCCAAACGTAAGTTCTATTTTGAGGTTTTTTTTTTTATCTAGTGATTTGATATTACAACTGTACAGTTGCTGGAGTATGCATTTTAACTTATTTGGAAGTTTTTTCTAAGTTCTTTTACGTATATGTAGGATGGCATATGATGGAAAAGGTGTGTTAAATTGCATATATAACTAGTATATCTAAATTTAATGTCAATCAGAGATTATTTCGCAAAGAATTTAACTTTTATTTTTTTCATTTATGTAGGAAAATTATTCTATAATTTAATTTTTGAGTTTTTATATTTATGATAAATATATTGATCATCAATAGCATGGTTTTAGGTATAATAGGTAGTTTTTTATTGCAATCACTCACGTACATATGTGCCTTTTCCATAAAGGGAATTACTTGATCTTGATCTATTGGCAAAAATTGCTTGTTATCCAGCTTAGGTGCTGACAAACTGTTTACAAGTGAGAAGTTGATAAAGAAGAGATTTAGTAAAATTTTACTTGCTCACTCTGGGTGGTTATCTTGAATATTTGATTGTTAATTACTTTTCTTCTCAATATCTCCCTGCAATCAACCCTTTTTCATTTTCCAAGGAATCGAAAGTTGGTGTAGCTCAAGTGAAATAAAAATGATTCATGTGAAAGAGGGTATTTTAAATATGTTGAAATTTACTATTCTGCTCATAATATCTCTTGAAACGCTACATTTTCCCTCTTGCAGTTTCTCAATGGTTTACATCTTCTCAGTGCGATTGGGGATTGCTTTCATTCATACCGATTGCTGATATGCGTGACCCCAGTAAAGGTTTCATTGTTGATGACTGCTGTGTTTTAGAAATAGAGATTTTTGTACAAGCTGTTGTACGCGATGCACCCTTACTGGAGTAATATCCTCTTCATATATTATATTGTGAAAAGTCTTGTTTTACTTGGAGAATTGCCACTGTATTTGCTAAATTGAATTACTTGTGTTGTTGATATTATAAAGAATAAGTGATTCTTATACTTATCAATATGTGATTTTCATGCTTGACAAATTGTCATGTTGAATATTTAATCTTGCAATGGGAGTAAATTTTGGGCTTTGGGCAGCTCATGAAGGAAATGAAATCACAAAAACATTCACAGTTTTACACATGTATATACTATATCTACAACACCTAATAGTTGCAACCTTGTCAATAATGTGAAGAAAACATAGTATATTAAATACTTCCCTACTCCTTTCGTTCCAAAGTAGCATCTCTCTTTGTATTATTGAGTACAATTTGAAATTTAATTTACACTAAAATTGTCTTATAGTGAATATGATAAGTCAAGTTAAAATATTAAAGATTTTGATTTTATGCTATGCCAACTAAAACTTTATATAAATACATAATACCCTTAAAAATAATTTCTTTCACTAGAAATCCATGAGTTTTTATTTTTCATCCAAAAAAACTCATTCCCCCTCTAAAAAATCCAACCAATTACAATAATGCTGTTATCATTAAATAATTTTTGGCCCTCATTATCCTTACTTTAGAATAAGAAACCAGTAAAAGAAGGTTTTTTGGATAAAAATATTTTCTTGGAGTTCTTAGATAATAGATGAGTTTTAAAGAACTTAATTTTAATTTTTCTATTATTGATGAACTATCAAAATTATTCAAGTTCCTAAAATGAAATTGCGCTAGATTTTTTATTCAAAATAAATAGCAAAACGAAAATATATTTGATAAAACCTTAGTAATGAAAAGAACATAAATTTATTTGACTTTAATTTAGTTATAGAAAAATAAAAGGGATAGAAGTTTTAATCTAAAATGGTTCAAAATAAAGATATATTAAAACTTATTTTCAATTATTAAATCTAATTGAAAATTTAAATATATTTTATTTTCTTGAAATAATGGTTTAAATAACTCAAAAAATAAAGTAGAAGTTTTGTTTGTGTAGAAGTTTTAAGTAATTTAGTCTGAAATTAATAAAACTTTAGTTATGTTAGTGTAAGTAAACGCTTTTAGAATGAAAAATCGGTGAAATGGATAACTTAAATTGAAAAAATACTTCATAAATTTTTTAGATATGAAAATGTATTTTAAGAGGTTTTTAGTAATTTTTACTTTTTTTATTTTTGTTTCTATAAAATTGATATTAGATGTTATTTATCTCTGATGTCTATTTGAAACAGTTGCATATTGTAATTATATTATGTTGATAGGTGCCAAAGATCTAAAATCGTCATTATATTGTGTTGATAGGTGCCTAAGATCTAAAATGTTTTAGCAGTATGGCATATAATCAAAACTGTGTTGGAAGGTATCTAAGATCTAACATAGTAAATAATAAATTTAGATAACTTTTTGATGGATATAAACATTATTCCTCAATTAATTATTTAAAAATGGAGATACTGAATTATCTATCTTGCCACAAATTCATAAAAAATAACATAATAAACACTCAATTTAAAAGAGCGCCCAAATGCCAACGTCAATCCAATCACGATTCATATCAATTTATATTGCATCAAATCATATTAATTGAATTAATCACATAAAAGTTGTAATTATTAAAACATGCAATTTATAAGAATACGTAGAGCATATTAATCACATAACCAACCATAGGAAGGAAAAACATATTTTTCTATATGTAAAATATTTTGAGCATTAAAATCTATTTTTGCATGAATACTTTTGTATGCACCCTCTAATACACAAAAAAATATTTTTGAGTGTAGCCTAAGGAGCAAAAATATTTTTGAATGCCCCATAATGCGTAAAAATACTTCAATTAATTTTATTAGAATTAATTCAATAAATTTTAAATTATATTTCTAAAGGTTTAAAAATAATATAATTCAAATAAAAAACTTGTCGGTCGACCTTGGAGAAGACGCCGAACTTTTTTGACATGACTAGTTGGCGCACTGCTGCCACGTAGGTGGCATGCATGTGGCTGCTAAACATTAAGGTTGCGTTAGTCGCACACTTTATTATTTAAAATAAAAAATAAAAAGGTGAATGTGCACCAATCTGAAATTAAACCCAGGTCCATAAAATGGTCTATTCAACTATTAGACCACTTGTAATTCTTGTTGGTTGATTGGTTGTCACATGTTTATATTGGTTTGATGTTATATATATAATCAAGAAAAAGATATTGCATGGTGCGATTTTTGTTCGCTCATGCTTCTCCGGCATGTAAAGTTTATCATCCCAATGAGTAGGCGGTATCAATGATGTTTTTTTTTATCCTACTAGAGCTTATGCACTGCAAATTGAGCATATGGCGCCTAGGTGCCAATGCAGAGAGTCTAAGTGCCAAAAACAGAATACATGGTGCCTAGGTGTTGTTCTTCCAAGCTTAGGCGCCATTTGAAAATGTTGCAAACAGAGTGTTTGGCGCTTAGGTTCCATTCTTCTTAGCTTAGGCGCTAAATGATGTGAAAATCTAAAAGTGCGCATTTTGACTTGGATTTTGAATATTAATTATGGGAAACTATAAAAGCCAACTTTTAAAAAGACTTTGAGAACTCTTGGGCTTGAGGAGACTTAGAGAAACAAAGAGAAAAACAAAGGCAATGGCTTGAAGATTCAAGAAGGGGATTTCATCTTTAAGATTCGAAAGGTGTCTTCTTTTCTTTTTCTCTTTTATTTTTCCTTTACCATGAATTTGTCTACGGATTCTATGCTTACGACTATGAGCTAATTCTCTTTTCTAGACTTTTAATGTAACCTAGTTAGAATATTTTGAATATTTTTATCAATTCAATTCTCGATTTATTTTTTTGGGTTGAGTATTCTTCATTGTTCTGAATACTTCTAATTATTTGATTACTAATTAGATGATTTATTAATCATAAGATCCATGTGGTGAATTATGTGTTTAGTTTATTGTGAAGAATACTATAAATTATATATGAGATAGGAATATACTTACATTGTTTGTATAGTCATGTAATGAGTTGTTGATTGTTATAATTTACATATGAATACAATGGGTTAACAATTAATATATTTCCATTAGACCTTGAAAAAGGCTAGTAGATAATTTAGAGATTCCCAACCATCACTTGGGAAATAAATTAAAATTGATGAGATAGATTATTCAATTCAAACTAATTAATGAAATCATAAACTCTAGTTCTTTAAGTTAATGAATTTTATTTTCAATTACTTTTGATTAAGCAATTATTGAGTTTAGGTAACCATCATCAACAGCTTTGGATAAAGAAATTCTCCTAAGATTCATGCATGAGATTTGAAATGAGGGTAATGCCAAAAATAATAAAATACAACCTACAAATTAAATAGCCCACATATAATATCCGTATGACGAATATTTAACTCAAAACAATTGCAACTAAATTTTTAAATTTATACGGGTATAGAAGTATTGTGAATTGGTCATCATCGCATTCTTTTTTTTTTGTGAAATACATAATTTTTTTTTACTTTTATTTACTAGGAGAAAAAAAAATAACACTACCTAAGTAGAAAGTCCTTTAAGTTTTCCCTTTTGTGGCTTCCTCACATGGATATATTCTTAAGGGTCGTTCAAATGCTAGTTGGCTAGTATGCTCTACAATCAACTAACTGAAATTTCTTTCATTTTTTAAAATATTTCAGTTGCATGTAAATAGGTTTAAATTTTTCTATCACCAGAGGAAGCGATTAAACTTTTTAATGGATTTGAAGAATAAGTCTTCAAAGCTTGCTTTATCTTCACAAAGAGAACGAAGTAATATTATTTGTGTGATAATGAATTAAAACGTTTATAGCAAGTATTTGCAAGGAACTTTGCTAAACCTAGACAGACGATAACTCTCCCAACATTAACACAGGGCCATAATGGGAATAAAAATGGAATTTTTCCGAACGACTAAGAAAAATTATAAACTTAGTCCCAAAAATTTGAACGCATTTAACTAGACTATGGTTTAAATTTTGTGTCAAACAGACTTTGATTGAATAAAAACAATACTCAAAATTCATCCAAAACTAAAATAAAAGGTAGCAAAAAAATGACCAAAATGACTGAATTTCAACCAGGGAAAAGCTTTCAATAATCTTTCTATTAGGCAGACCATTAGAGCTCGAAAAAAAAGCTTCATGTGCATATGTGGAGTAGCACATAACTCTTTTAAATTAAAAGTTACAAATATTTTAAATTCCCAAAAGTCCCAAAATTTGACTTTCTAATTTTAATAAGTGGGTTCAAAGTGTTTCCTATCTTTAAAGAGCTTTTGTATTTATGACACAAATTGTTACTTCTATAATCACCCTTCTGGAAAATGAAGTTTTGCTCCATCCATCATGGCCCTTCTAAAAAATGACTTTCAACAAATGAAAGATGTGCATTCATCAGGAAGGTACATTTAGTTAATTTATTTCATTTTATGTGTGTCTTTGGTAAAAGAAAATCTCACACTTTCACACGTTGTATACTAAACATACACTTGAGTAGTCTAAATGGCAGGGAAATAATATACATAATTTAGGCAAAACTGAAATGATGACCCTTTCTTATGTACATGTTAATTTTAATACTCTCAACTTAATTTAGATTAGGACCATTTTTAATACGATGAGTCGGTTCATTGGTATAATTAAGGCGTAGCATTTTAAAGAATGTAATTAACTCTTGTATAGCGTACAATGAATGAAGGATTTTAAAGTAATTTATATAGTCTCGATTAGAGATAGCAAAGTGGAGGGTTTATAGTAGATTTGTTAAAATTCGAGATCTGCCCTTCTAAGGTTTTTAAGGACTCGGACCCGAATCCGCCCGAACCTGCTAGGTTCGAATTAGACACATTACACCTATTTTATAATTTTAAAAACTATAAAGAAATATATATTTTTTAAGATAACACCACTAAATTTTTTTAAAAAATATATTTTTTTCAAAAAATAATATTATATAAATACATATATGTTAAAATAAAAAATATATAAAAAAACTAAATAAGGCAAGTTGAGGGCGAGGTGAATTTAAAAATAAAAATTTCAAACTCATCCCTAATTCGTGTATAATTTAAAAAACTCTCCTAGTCTCTCATTGCCCTTAAAACTTTGGCTAGATATTGCTCCCACATAATATTATAGCCACATTTAAAAAGCCAAGAAATCTATCACTCATTTTCCAGTTCAATATCTTCTTAATAACCTCTGGGTCCTTCTCTCCACGTGAAGGCCCGTGATTGAAATGTCTTCTAACTTTGGGCTTATCCTTTATTAAGCCGAAATTGTCAAGCTCATCTAAGGTTCTCTCTAAACATTGAAGATTGAGCTTTTCTAAAAATTTGTCTAATCCCATGAAATATATATATGTGGAGGTGTTAAAAAATAAATAACTCGTATCCCATTTTCTATAAGTGAAAGTTCTCAAATTGGTTTATTGAATTCTAAGTCTAATCCTTTCATTGTCTTAAAATTTTAAGTGAAGGATTTTATGAGATTTTGATAGCTTTTAGTGTGTCCGATCCCTATGCTCATTCCCTTTTATTGGGACAAAGGGCTCCAAAAATACAATCAATCTAAAAAGCAACTCTTCAAAAACCTTATTTATAGGCACATCTTAAGTGTAAATGCACAAGGATCTAAAGTGGAATTGGGATTTTTGGTTAGATAAAAAATCAATTAATTACATGAAATGTGTGGATATTTAAATTAACACAATCATAAAAAAAATAAAAATAAAAATAACAAACAGAACAAAAGAAGAAGAAGTGAACCTGTGATTTGATACATAACTTTACTTGAGGGTGAGTATTTGTCATTTCAGGACGCTTGCCACCTGAACTTTGAGATCTATTCATTTTTATCCACAAAAATTGAATCAGGAACCCTAACTTTGTGCTTATACTTCTTTGGCAATATTTTTGTTTTTAATGGAATTGTGAAAAATGGTGCACCATTGCGTATAGATTTGCGCAAATATATACAGACATGAAGAATTAAATGGCAAGCACGGGATATGTATGGTATAAAATATAAGTTATAGTACTGAGGATTGACAATCCAACATAAATTTTTTATAATATCAATGGTTAACACGTCATTACTTATGTACTATTTTAAAATAGTAAATTATAATTATTTTTCGAACCTTTGTTTGGTTTAAAAGAATATTAGTGGTAAATATTTAAAACATAATATTTTGCATTTATTGGAGGATCTCTTTAAACAATTTTGTAAATACTCCAATCATTATTATTTCAAATATTGTACTACGTAGTGAGATTTGAAAATTGTAAAACGCGCCCATCCAAAATAGGATATCGCAATCATATGATACTGGAGTCGCAAACAATTGATTTTATATCTTTTACAAATTGAATCTCATAATGCAAAAGCAGTTGATTCTTTTCAACTTTTAATATCCCAAAAACCTAAGACCATTACAGACTAGTCCAAACAAGTCTACAGATATTTTATTGTTTCATACATACATATATATATATATATACTGTTTTCTCAAGTGAACTTTACATGAATTATTGGAAAAAATTTCAAACATGTTGGGCACAATTTTTCTTGAAATAATGTTAACTCCAAACAAAAAATTTCTCCTACATACTTTTGGAGATAATTTTTCTTGAAGTTAAAGAACAATTTTTCTCATTAAATATAGTGCGACTTTGGTTAAAAAAATGTTTACTTAATTATTTGAAAATATTTCAGACATAGGAAGAAATGTGAAATTAATAAAATTCTTATCTCACAACAACTATATTATTATACATAAGAATCACATAATCAAAAAGTTAATTTTGAAAAAAAAAATAGTTACGAATTTGAATTGAAAACTTTCAATACTACAGTTTCTTGCCATTTATTTATCTAAGACAAAAGCAGATTCAAATGTTCATTCAATTTTAGGATAAAAAAGGTTGGGAATCACAAATTAGAATCAACTCAGCATAAATGGCAAGAATCTCCAGTTTTCTTTATAGTAATATTTGACAGAACATAATTTCAAACACATATAACCCCAATCTCTACATTTCAGGAAAATATTTTATAGCTTGTAACAAAGTAAAAGTTGGAAAGATTTGTTAATAAAGTATTATTTTGTCTAAGAGGGTTTTGATCATGAGTACATGTTTTGTACAAATGGTTAAGGAGCAGAAATCTTCATATTGAAATTACACCAAGATGACAACATTAAGTGAGTGCACATAGATGCACATCTGTTGCAAGGTATCACTTTACTCCCCTTAAATTATGAAATATATACTATCCAACCAAGATAATATAGTTTATTTTCCAATTTCATCACTCTTTCCAAAACATTTAGGAAATGAAATGCATAACATTTCATTGATAAAGTTGTGTATTGTTAATGAAATGCATAAAAAATTTGTTCGATAGATTCGCAGTGACATGCAAGACTATCAAAATTTCCAAAGTAAGTATATAAGCCAAAGATAAACACTTCAACAACAACCTCATCTCTCTCAAGTCCCTACTAGTTTTCCAGCCTACAATTGTTTTCCCACATATGGATGGCTGAGTAGCCACCTCCAGTTTGATGGAACATGGCATCTATCTCATCTTCATTCTCCAAGCCAAGCTGTACAATCCAATCAAACCACAAAATGAAAAAGGAAAGACTGCATAATTCTTATGTGCACAATATAATATATATATATATATATATATATATATATATATATTAACCACTAGAAATTTATAAATAATTTGAAAGAAAGCTGCTTTTGGCAATTAGATTGTCCTCATGATAGTACATCAAATACAAAAATAATGTCCAAGCAAGAACTAGACGCATTCTGTATTAGACCCATTTTATAATTTTAAAAAATAATAAAAAATATAATTTAAAAAATAAGACCACTAATTTTTTTTGAAAAATATATTTTTAAAAAATAATATTACATAAATACGTATATACTAAAATAAAAAAATAAAAAACTAAACAGGACAAGTTTGAAACGAGACGAGTAGGGTTTAAAAATAAAAATTCAAGATCTATCTCAAACTCATTTACAATTTAAACAACATGCCATATTGCCATCCTTTGCCTCGAATCACTGCACTCATTGCCCTTAAAAGGTTTAGCTAGATGTTGCTCACACATAATATTGTAGCGACTTTTAAAAAGCCAACAATTCTATCACTCATTTTCCACATCAATATCTTCTCTTCTACCTTATAATCTCTAGGCCCTTCTCTCTACATCAAGGCCCATGATTGAAATGTCTTCTAAAGTTTGAGCTCTGTCGTAATTAAGCCAAAATTGTCAAGCCGATCTAGGGTTCTCTCTAGGCATTGAAGATTACATATTGAGCTTTTCTGAAAATTTGTCTAATCCCATTTTGGATAAGTGAAAGTTCTCAAATTGGTTTATTTGGTCCTAAGTCTATTATGTTTGTTGTCTTAAAGTTTAAGGGGATGTATATTCTGAATTTTCGATAGCTTTTAGTTTGCATAATCCCTATGCTCATTCCCTTTTGTTGGGACAAAGAGCTCAAAAAATACAATCAATCTGAAATGTGACACTTAAACAAGCCTTATTTATAGGCATACCAAAGTTGTAAATGCACAACCAACTAAAGTGGAATTGGGATTTGTGGTTAGATATAAAATCAATTAATTAGATGAAAATGTATGGATATTTAAATTAGCACAATCCTTAAAAAAACAATTAGCAACAGAACAAAAGAAGAAGAAGTAAACCTGTGATTTCATACATAGCTTTACTTGGGGGTGAGTAGTCATTTGAGTCCGCTTGCCACTTGAACTTTGAGCTCCATTCTTTTTTATCTACAAAAATTGAATCGGGAACTCTAATTTTGTACTGATATTTCATTTGTAATATTTGCATTCTTTAATAGAATTGTAAAAAAATTTGCACCATTGTTTATAAATTTGTACAAATATATACAAACATGTGAAGAATTAGATGGTAAGTAAGAGTATGGTAATAAATATAAGTTATGTCACTAGGATTGACAACTCAAATTAATTATTTTTTTAATATTAGTGGTCAACACATTATTACTCATGACTATTTCGAAATAGGTAAATTACATTTATTTCCTAAATATTTTTTTGATTAGAGTAAGAGAATAACAGTGGTAAATAAATTAAATGCAATATGTTCATTTATTGGAGGATTTCTTCAAACAATTTCGCAAATATCCCATCATTATAATTTCAAAAATTGTATGAGATTTGAAAAATGGTAAAACACACCTAT
>JAGSPU010000190.1:0-49433 GCA_019321725.1 Paulownia fortunei | reverse complement strand
CTAGTTATTATTATTGATTTTTCACACAACAAACCCTAGGCCGCTCCCACCCCTCGATACTCTCTATAGTGTTATGTGTTTCAAGATATATAATTCAAAAAACCCTAATTATTATCATTGAAATTTTTTCAGAAGAAACCCTAGGCCTCCCCACCCCCTCGTACTCTCTCTCTCTGTGTTTCAGTATTTGAACATTCACAATACAAAAATCTAAGTTTTTACTTTTATAATTTTCATATCATAAATCTTAGACCATGCACACCCTCTCCGTACTCTCTCTCTTAAGTTCCCTATTTCAATATGCATAATCAAAAAATTCGAGTTATTGCTATTGAAAATATTATACTACAAACCTTAGGTTACCACTGCTCTTTTGCAACTATTTCTGTTGTGTTCTATGTTTCAAAATGTTTAATCCAAAAAATTCTAATTTTTGTGACTGAGTTTTTCGCATCACAACCCTTGGTTACGCTACCCTCACAACTATATTTTCTTGAGTTTTCTTAGTATTCAAATGTATGCGTAATACAAAAACTCTGGTATTATTATTGATTTTTCACACAACAAACCCTTGGCCGCTCCCACCCCTCGATACTCTCTATAGTGTTATGTGTTTCAAGATATATATAATTCAAAAAACCCTAATTATTATCATTGAAATTTTTTCAGAAGAAACCCTAGGCTTCCCTTACCCCCTCGGTACTCTCTCTCTCTTCTTGTTTCAGTATTTGAACATTCACAATACGAAAAATCCAAGTTTTTACTTTTAAAATTTTCATATCATAAATCTTAGGCCATGCACACCCTCTCCGTACTCTCTCTCTCTTAAGTCCCCTATTTCAATATGCATAATTCAAAAAATTCGAGTTATTGCTATTGAAAATATTATACTACAAACCTTAGGTTACCACTGCTCTTTTGCAACTATTTCTGTTGTGTTCTAGTTTCAAAATTTTTAATCCAAAAAAACCTAACTTTGTGACTGAGTTTTTCGCATCACAACCCTTGGTTACGCCTACCCACTCACAACTATTTTCTTGAGTTTTGTATTTCAAAATGCATAATAATAAAACTCTGGTTATTATTATTGATTTTTCACACAACAAACCTTAGGCCGCTCCCACCCCTCGATACTCTCTATAGTGTTATGTGTTTCAAGATATATAATTCAAAAAACCCTAATTATTATCATTGAAATTTTTTCAGAAGAAACCCTAGGCCTTCCCTTACCCCTCGGTACTCTCTCTCTCTTGTGTTCAGTATTTGAACATTCACAATACGAAAAATCCAAGTTTTTACTTTAAAATTTTCATATCATAAATCTTAGGCCATGCACACCCTCTCCGTACTCTTTTCCTAAATTCCCTATTTCAATATGCATAATACAAAAAATTCGAGTATTTGCTATTGAAAATATTATACTACAAACCTTAGGTTACCACTGCTCTTTTTGCTCTACTTTGTTTGTGTTCTATGTTTCAAAATGTATAATCCAAAAAATCCTAATTTTTATGACTGAGTTTTTCGCATCACAACCCTTGGTTACGCCTACCCACTCACAACTATTTTCTTGAGTTTTGTATTTCAAAATGCATAATACAAAAACTCTAGTTATTATTATTGATTTTTCACACAACAAAAACTTAGGCCCTCCCACCCCTCGATACTCTCTATAGTGTTATGTGTTTCAAGATATATAATTCAAAAAACCCTAATTATTATCATTGAAATTTTTTCAGAAGAAACCCTAGGCCTCCCTTACCCTCTCGGTACTCTCTCTCTCTTGTGTTCAGTATTTGAACATTCACAATACAAAAAATCTTGTTTTTACTTTTATAATTTTCATATCATAAATCTTAGACCATGCACACTCTCCGTACTCTCTCTCTTAAGTCCCCTATTTCAATATGCATAATTCAAAAAATTCGAGTTATTGCTATTGAAAATATTATACTACAAACCTTAGGTTACCACTGCTCTTTTGCAACTATTTCTGTTGTGTTCTATGTTTCAAAATGTTTAATCCAAAAAATCCTAATTTTTGTGACTGAGTTTTTCGCATATCACAACCCTTGGTTACGCCTACCCACTCACAACTATTTTCTTGAGTTTTGTATTTTCAAATGCATAATACAAAAACTCTGGTTATTATTATTAATTTTTCACACAACAAACCTTAGGCCCCTCCCACCCCTCGATACTCTCTATAGTGTTATGTGTTTCAAAATATATAATTCAAAAAATCCTAATTATTATCATTGAAATTTTTTTAAAAGAAACCTAGGCCACCCCCACCGTCTCGGTACTCTCTCTCTCTTGTGTTTAGTATTTGAACTTTGACAATACGAAAAATCCAAGTTTTTGCTATTAAAATTTTCATATCACAAATCTTAGGCCATGCACACCCTCTCCGTACTCTCTATCTTAAGTTCCGTATTTCAATATGCATAATGTAAAAAATTCAAGTTATTGCTATTGAAAATATCATACACAAACCTTAGGTCACCACTGGTCTTTTGCTACTCTTTCTGTTTTGTTCTATGTTTCAAAATGTATAATACAAAAAATCCTAATTTTTATGACTGAGTTTTTCGCAAACACCCCTTGGTTACGCCTACCAACTCATAACTATTTTCTTGAGTTTTGTATTTCAAAATGCATAATACAAAAACTCTGGTTATTATTATTGATTTTTCACACAACAACCCTAGGACCGCTCCCACCCCTCGATACTCTCTATAGTGTTATGTGTTTCAAGATATATAATTCAAAAAACCCTAATTATTATCATTGAATTTTTTTTAAAAGAACCCTAGGCCACCCCCACCCTCTCGGTACTCTCTCTCTCTTGTGTTTAGTATTTGAACTTTTACAATACGAAAAATCCAAGTTTTTGCTATTAAAATTTTCATATCACAAACCTTAGGCCATGCACACCCTCTCCGTGCTCTCTATTGTAACACCCTCATTACTACACAACTAGATATATATTATATAATTTGACATGATAGCACCTGTGTGCATGCATGGAATATTTTTTTTTTTAACATTTTAAGAAAAGCTAAATCACTTCTTACATACACAACCTTGTTTAAAATAGAAGGATCAGTATTTATATTAAAACACAACACCCACAACGACCACAATATTTACATACTTAATTACAGTAAAGTTTTAAAAGAGAAATATAGTACCAATCTAAAAACATAATACACACTCAGACTCAAACAAGCCAACAAAATATACCCAACAGGTCGTCATCCATGTACACACTCCCTCAAACACCTGCAGGAGCTCCAACAGCCAACCAGCCAGCCAAAGATGCTTCAAGTATCATCATACTCACCTACAATGCATAAACTATATGAGCTAACGCTCAGGAAGTAAAGATTATGCATGTCAAAGAATAATCCACAATATCAAGTCATGCAACTCAAAATGCTATGCTCACAATGCAATTTTATGCATCAAAATATTTCTCTCAAAATCATTTCTTTCTTGGGCCCCTGACCAACGCTACTATCTCATGCACCGGAAAAGAGCTCTGTATACCGCCATAATCCAATGGCCAATAATCATATAAGCATGCAAATCCATGCATACTCATACGCATGCAAATCCATGCACGCGAACCTGCAAATCCATGCATAACACCATGCAAATCCATGCATGCTTCGGTACACTAGTAGTGGTCAACAAAACATTTTCCTCTCTGAATCATGCCGTGCAATGCAAGATTTATCACAATGCTAGTATATGATGCATGCACGTGCTAATGACAATGCCCATGTATGTATGCTCAATGGAGAGCCCTCTACTATGCACATATGATTTATGATATTACATATAATTCACACATCTACTATGTCTATGCATTGTAGTTGCAAATGAATCTTTACTTACCTTTCACTTGGTTGGTGGCTTAGTCTAAATTTGTTTAGTATTCCTCTCCAATCTTAGATGTAAAAATAGCCTGTAATATTACCCAACATCAAGCACCATTCCCAATTTGCCAAGTTGAAAGCACAAAATCTCATACTAGACCTTAAACACCAAGCTATAAGCTAACAATCAAGCTTTCACAAACTAGAACCCAATATAGCCCCTCAAATACCTCAATTTCTCATCTTAAATACATGAAAACATCATGTAATTGAAGTATTATAACTCTAATAGCATGTACCTAATTGTTAACACTCAATAGCAACATGTCTAGATTGAAACATGCTAAGTGATCAAATGTGGCAGATTCACATTTTCATATTTTCTTGCTGTCAAGTTTAGTTGCATGATAATTTTAACATCCCTAAACATATCCAATCACTCCAAAATTTTTACCACACTTATATAACATGTATATAAATGTAACCATATCATAGAATTGCTAAAAATCACGGATATAGCTTCCCAAGTTCAGCTCTCTTCACGATATACTGAAACAGATTATTTCCTACCGTGACAGTTTTGCACACTTCATGACATTAATGGTTTTGGCACCCTTAAGTATATTCAATCACTCCAAAATTTTCACCATACTTAGATAACATATATAGAGAAAACAGGTCATATTATTACCAAAATAATCGATTTAGCTCCCTTAATTCAGTTTCCTTCACAGCACACCAAAACAGATTTTGCTATTTTGGCAGTTTGAGTGTTTCTCCAATATCATTCTCTATTTCAATTTCCAACTGATAAAAATTCATTCCAATACTCTTAACTCATATATGGTCATGTAAATGGTAATAATTATAGGTTTTATTCAACATACCATACACTTTTGAAGTCTAAAACACAAGAAAACAGTAAGATGACAGTTTCTGCCACAAGTATTTCCTATTAAGTGTTTGTGATCAAAAACCCTTTCTTTGTGCACTAAAGTCTAACTAAAAACTTCCTAACACTTTTATAAGAGATATTGAAAGCTTAATAAGCCATAAAACCATTCATAATAATCTGAAAACCAAAGGCAAAACCGTAGATAAGTGTTACCTATGCAGATTTTGAGGCTAACTTGATGGTAATCACTTCTTCTTTGCTTTTCTTGCTTTTATTTCAACTTGGAATCAATTTGGATCACATGGAGACCTTAAGGTGTGTGTTTGGAAGATGAAAATGGCTGAAATGAGGGTCTGGTCGTTGCTTAAGGGTGAAGGGTTTGAGGTGTTAGCTTGAGATGTTAGCTTAAGCTTAATAAGAAAGCACGAGGTGGCAAGTAAATGGCAAATCTGATTTTCTCCCTTATCTTGCAGCCCTAATCTTGTGTGTCTCATCTATTTTTATTTGGTTGCAACCTATCTTAATCACCATTCATTCCCATAGGTAATTCCTATGTCCGTTCATTCGATCTCCAAACCGATTCGCATCCGATTCTTAAAGAATTATCTAGTTTGCATTTCTAAAATCATATGCACATAAGGCCTTGTAATATGACACTTAATTCATATTATATCATGTCCAATATCCCAAGTATGCTAATTTACAAATATATACTTTTGAAATAACTTGATCAAATCAAATTAAACCGTATAAGGTTACTAGTAACACTTTTAGCACTTCTAAAATTATAACCTATATATCCCATCTATATCTAATATTGATCCACCTCATTTTCTTCTTATTTCAATATAAAATCAACTACTTAGATTAAGAAATTCAATAACTAATACCGTGCAAGAGCTTCAGAATTAAGTTTAATATTCAAGAATGTCGTATAAAATGAAATAAATTATGCAATGTCAATAGAAATGCAAATAGCATATAAAATTAACATGTAATGCATGAATCATATTTAGCCATGTGAGTAGTAAGAGGCTCGGGTATCACATCTATCTTAAGTTCCGTATTTCAATATGCATAATGTAAAAAATTCAAGTTATTGCTATTGAAAATATCATACCACAAACCTTAGGTCACCACTGCTCTTTTGCTACTCTTTCTGTTATGTTCTATGTTTCAAAATGTATAATTCAAAAAATCGTAATTTTTGTCTGAGTTTTTCGAACCATCAACCCTTGGTTACGCCTACCCACTCACAACTGTTTTCTTGAGTTTTGTATTTCAAAATGCATAATACAAAAACTCTAGTTATTATTATTGATTTTTCATACAACAAACTCTAAGCCGCTCCCACCCCTCGATACTCTCTATAGTATTATGTGTTTCAAGATATATATTTCAAAAAACCCTAACTATTATCATTTAAATTTTTTCAGAAGAAACCCTAGGCCTCCCCCACCCTCTCGGTACTCTCTCTCTCTTGTGTTCAGTAATTGAACATTGACAATACGAAAAATCAAAGTTTTACTATTAAAATTTTCACATCACAAACCTTAGGCCATGCACACGCTCTCCGTACTCTCTCTCTTAAGTTCCGTATTTCAATATGCATAATGCAAAAAATCCGAGTTATTGCTATTGAAAATATTATACTACAAACCTTAGGTTACCACTGCTTTTTATTTCTGTTGTGTTCTAGTTTCAAAATGTTTAATCCAAAAAATCCTAATTTTTGTGACTGAGTTTTTTGCATCACAAACCCTTGGTTACGCCTACCCACTCACAACTATTTTCTTGAGTTTTATATTTCAAAATGCATAATACAAAAACTCTGGTTATTATTATTGATTTTTCACAAAACAAACCCTAGGCCGCTCCTACCCCTCGATACTCTCTATAGTGTTATGTGTTTCAAGATATATAATTCAAAAAACCCTAATTATTATCATTGAAAAATTTTTCAGAAGAAACCCTAGGCCTCCCTTACCCCCTCGGTACTCTCTCTCTCTTGTGTTCAGTATTTGAACATTCACAATACGAAAAATCCAAGTTTTTACTTTTAAAATTTTCATATCATAAATCTTAGGCCATGTACACCCTCTCCGTACTCTCTCTCTTAAGTCCCCTATTTCAATATGCATAATACAAAAAATTCGAGTTATTGCTATTGAAAATATTATACTACAAACCTTAGGTTACCACTGCTCTTTTGCAACTATTTCTGTTGTGTTCTAGTTTCAAAATGTTTAATCCAAAAAATCCTAATTTTTGTGACTGAGTTTTTCGCATCACAACCCTTGGTTACGCCTACCCACTCACAACTATTTTCTTTTTTTTTCAAAATGCATAATACAAAAACTCTGGTTATTATTATTTTTTTCACACAACAAACCCTAGGCCGCTCCACCCCTCGATACTCTCTATAGTGTTATGTGTTTCAAGATATATAATTCAAAAAACCCTAATTATTATCATTGAAATTTTTTCAGAAGAAACCCTAGGCCTCCCTTACCCCTCGGTACTCTCTCTCTCTTGTGTTCAGTATTTGAACATTCACAATACGAAAAATCCAAGTTTTTACTTTTATAATTTTCATATCATAAATCTTAGGCCATGCACACCCTCTCCGTACTCTCTCTCTTAAGTCCATTTCAATATGCATAATACAAAAAATTCGAGTTATTGCTATTGAAAATATTATACTACAAACCTTAGGTTACCACTGCTCTTTTGCAACTATTTCTGTTGTGTTCTAGTTTCAAAATGTATAATCCAAAAAATCCTAATTTTTGTGACTGAGTTTTTCGCATCACAACCCTTGGTTACGCCTACCCACTCACAACTATTTTCTTGAGTTTTGTATTTCAAAATGCATAATACAAAAACTCTGGTTATTATTATTGATTTTTCACACAACAAACCCTAGGCCGCTCCAACCCCTCGATACTCTCTATAGTGTTATGTGTTTCAAGATATATAATTCAAAAAACCCTAATTATTATCATTGAAATTTTTTTAAAGAAACCCTAGGCCTCCCTTACACCCTCGGTACTCTCTCTCTCTTGTGTTCAGTATTTGAACATTCACAATACGAAAAATCCAAGTTTTTACTTTTAAAATTTTCATATCATAAATCTTAGGCCATGCACACCCTCTCCGTACTCTCTCTCTTAATTCCCTATTTCAATATGCATAATACAAAAAATTCGAGTTATTGCTATTGAAAATATTATACTACAAACCTTAGGTTACCACTGCTCTTTTGCAACTATTTCTGTTGTGTTCTATGTTTCAAAATGTATAATCCAAAAAATCCTAATTTTTGTGACTGAGTTTTTCGCATCACAACCCTTGGTTACGCCTACCCACTCACAACTATTTTCTTGAGTTTTGTATTTCAAAATGCATAATACAAAAACTCTGGTTATTATTATTGATTTTTCACACAACAAACTCTAAGCCGCTCCCACCCCTCGATACTCTCTATAGTGTTATGTGTTTCAAGATATATAATTCAAAAAACCCTAATTATTATCATTTAAATTTTTTCAGAAGAAACCCTAGGCCTCCCCCACCCCCTCGGTACTCTCTCTCTCTTGTGTTCAGTAATTGAACATTGACAATACGAAAAATCAAAGTTATTACTATTAAAATTTTCACATCACAAACCTTAGGCCATGCACACGCTCTCCGTACTCTCTCTCTTAAGTTCCGTATTTCAATATGCATAATGCAAAAAATTCGAGTTATTGCTATTGAAAATATTATACTACAAACCTTAGGTTACCACTGCTCTTTTGCAACTATTTCTGTTGTGTTCTAGTTTCAAAATGTTTAATCCAAAAAATCCTAATTTTTGTGACTGAGTTTTTTGCATCACAAACCCTTGGTTACGCCTACCCACTCACAACTATTTTCTTGAGTTTTGTATTTCAAAATGCATAATACAAAAACTCTGGTTAT
The DNA here is from genome assembly GCA_019321725.1 of Paulownia fortunei. Taxonomy (NCBI): domain Eukaryota; kingdom Viridiplantae; phylum Streptophyta; class Magnoliopsida; order Lamiales; family Paulowniaceae; genus Paulownia; species Paulownia fortunei. Next base: position 40,691 of record JAGSPU010000190.1, on the reverse strand, counting down.
TATTATTGATTTTTCACAAAACAAACCCTAGGCCGCTCCCACCCCTCGATACTCTCTATAGTGTTATGTGTTTCAAGATATATAATTCAAAAAACCCTAATTATTATCATTAAAATTTTTTCAGAAGAAACCCTAGGCCTCCCTTACCCCCTCGGTACTCTCTCTCTCTTGTGTTCAGTATTTGAACATTCACAATACGAAAAATCCAAGTTTTTACTTTTAATTTTCATATCATAAATCTTAGACCATGCACACCCTCTCCGTACTCTTTCTCTTAATTCCCTATTTCAATATGCATAATACAAAAAATTCGAGTTATTGCTATTGAAAATATTATACTACAAACCTTAGGTTACCACTGCTCTTTTGCAACTATTTCTGTTGTGTTCTATGTTTCAAAATGTATAATCCAAAAAATCCTAATTTTTATGACTGAGTTTTTCGCATCACAACCCTTGGTTACGCCTACCCACTCACAACTATTTTCTTGAGTTTTGTATTTCAAAATGCATAATACAAAAACTCTGGTTATTATTATTGATTTTTCACACAAAACCTAGCCGCTCCCACCCCTCGATACTCTCTATAGTGTTATGTGTTTCAAGATATATAATTCAAAAAACCCTAATTATTATCATTGAAATTTTTTTAAAAGAAACCCTAGGCCACCCCACCCTCTCGGTACTCTCTCTCTCTTGTGTTCAGTATTTGAACATTCACAATACGAAAAATCCAAGTTTTTACTATTAAAATTTTCATATCACAAATCTTAGGCCATGCACACCCTCTCCGTACTCTCTCTCTTAAGTTCCGTATTTCAATATGCATAATGTAAAAAATTCAAGTTATTGCTATTGAAAATATCATACTACAAACCTTAGGTCACCACTGCTCTTTTGCTACTATTTCTGTTGTGTTCTATGTTTCAAAATGTATAATTCAAAAAATCCTAATTTTTGTGACTGAGTTTTTCGAACCATAAACCCTTGGTTACGCCTACCCACTCACAACTATTTTCTTGAGTTTTGTATTTCAAAATGCATAATACAAAAACTCTAGTTATTATTATTGATTTTTCACACAACAAACCCTAGCCGCTCCACCCCTCGATACTCTCTATAGTGTTATGTGTTTCAAGATATATATTTCAAAAAACCCTAATTATTATCATTTAAATTTTTTCAGAAGAAACCCTAGGCCTCCCCCACCCTCTCGGTACTCTCTCTCTCTTGTGTTCAGTAATTGAACATTGACAATACGAAAAATCAAGTTTTTACTATTAAAATTTTCATATCACAAACCTTAGGCCATGCACACGCTCTCCGTACTCTCTCTCTTAAGTTCCGTATTTCAATATGCATAATGCAAAAAATTCGAGTTATTGCTATTGAAAATATTATACTACAAACCTTAGGTTACCACTGCTCTTTTGCAACTATTTCTGTTGTGTTCTAGTTTCAAAATGTTTAATCCAAAAAATCCTAATTTTTGTGACTGAGTTTTTTGCATCACAAACCCTTGGTTACGCCTACCCACTCACAACTATTTTCTTGAGTTTTATATTTCAAAATGCATAATACAAAAACTCTGGTTATTATTATTGATTTTTCACAAAACAAACCCTAGGCCGCTCAACCCCTCGATACTCTCTATAGTGTTATGTGTTTCAAGATATATATTCAAAAAACCCTAATTATTATCATTGAAATTTTTTCAGAAGAAACCCTAGGCCTCCCTTACCCCCTCGGTACTCTCTCTCTTTTGTGTTCAGTATTTGAACATTCACAATACGAAAAATCCAAGTTTTTACTTTTAAAATTTTCATATCATAAATCTTAGGCCATGTACACCCTCTCCGTACTCTCTCTCTTAAGTCCCCTATTTCAATATGCATAATACAAAAAATTCGAGTTATTGCTATTGAAAATATTATACTACAAACCTTTGGTTACCACTGCTCTTTTGCAACTATTTCTGTTGTGTTCTAGTTTCAAAATGTTTAATCCAAAAAATCCTAATTTTTGTGACTGAGTTTTTTGCATCACAAACCCTTGGTTACGCCTACCCACTCACAACTATTTTCTTGAGTTTTATATTTCAAAATGCATAATACAAAAACTCTGGTTATTATTATTGATTTTTCACACAACAAACCCTAGGCCGCTCCCACCCCTCGATACTCTCTATAGTGTTATGTGTTTCAAGATATATAATTCAAAAAACCCTAATTATTATCATTAAAAATTTCAGAAGAAACCCTAGGCCTCCTTTCCCCCTCGGTACTCTCTCTCTCTTGTGTTCAGTATTTGAACATTCACAATACGAAAAATCCAAGTTTTTACTTTTAAAATTTTCATATCATAAATTTTAGGCCATGTACACCCTCTCCGTACTCTCTCTCTTAAGTCCCCTATTTCAATATGCATAATACAAAAAATTCGAGTTATTGCTATTGAAAAATTATACTACAAACCTTAGGTTACCACTGCTCTTTTGCAACTATTTCTGTTGTGTTCTATGTTTCAAAATGTATAATACAAAAAATCCTAATTTTTATGACTGAGTTTTTCGCATCACAACCCTTAGTTACCCCTACCCACTCACAACTATTTTCTTGAGGTTTGTATTTCAAAATGCATAATACAAAAACTCTGGTTATTATTATTGATTTTTCACACAACAAACCCTAGGCCGCTCCCACCCCTCGATACTCTCTATAGTGTTATGTGTTTCAAGATATATAATTCAAAAAACCCTAATTATTATCATTGAAATTTTTTCAGAAGAAACCCTATGCCTTCCTTACCCCCTCGGTACTCTCTCTCTCTTGAGTGCGGAGAGGATGTGCATGGCTTAAGGTTTGTGATGTGAAAAGTTTAATAGCAACAACTTGGATTTTTCGTATTGGGAATGTTCAAATGCTGCACACAAGAGAGAGAGAGTATCACGAGGTGGGCGTGGCCTAGGTTTCTTCTAAAAATTTTTTACTAAGAATAATTAGAATTTTTTTATTATATATCATGAAATACATAACACTATAGAGAGTATCGAGGGTGTGGGAGCGGCCTAGGGTTTGTTGGGTGAAAATTCAATAATAATAACTAAGGTATTTTTGTTATGCATGTTGAAATACAAAACTCAAGAAAAACAGTTGTTAGTGGATAGGGGTAACCAAGGGATTGTAGTACGAAAAATCCAACAACGAAAATTATGATTTTCTGCATTATGGATTTTGAAACATAGAACCCGAGAAATAGAGTAGCGAAAGAGCAATAGTGGCCTAGGGTTTGTACTGTAAAAATTTTAATAGCAGTAACTCGAGTTTTTACGTTATGCATATTGAAATACGAAACTTAAGAGAGAGAGTGCAGAGAGGGTGTGCATGGCATAAGGTTTGTGATGTGAAAATTTTAATAGCAATAACTTGGATTTTTCGTATTGTGAATGTTCAAATACTGAACACAAGAGAGAGAGAGTATCGCGAGACTGGGGGGGCCAAGGGTTTCTTTTGAAAAAAATTCAATAATAATAATTAGGATTTTTTGGAATATATTCCTGAAAACACATAACGCTATAAAGAGTATCGAGTGGGTGGGAGCGGCCTAGGGTTTGTTGTGTGAAAAATCAATAATAATAAAAAGGGTTTTTGTATTATGCATGTTGAAATACAAAACTCAAGAGAAATAGTTGTGAGTGGGTAGGGGCTACCAAGGGTTTGTGGTACAGAAAATCCAGTCACGAAAATTATGGTTTTTTAAACTATAGACTTTGAAACATAGAACACGTGAAATAGAGTAGCGAAAGAGCAGTGGCGGCCTAAGGTTTGTACTGTGAAATTTTTAATAGCAGTAACTCGAGTTTTTGTGTTATGCATGTCGAAATACGAAACTTAAGAGAGAGAGTGCGGAGAGGGTGTGCATGACCTAAGGTTTGTGATGTGATAATTTTAATAGCAGTAACTTGGATTTTTCGTATTGTGAATATTCAAATACTGAACACAAGAGAGAGAGAGTATCGCGAGGGTGGGGCTGACCTACGGTTTCTTCTGAATTTTTTAATAATAATAATCGGGTTTTTTGTAATATATACCTGGAGACACATAACACTATAGAGAGTATCAAGTGGGTGGATCGGCCTATGGTTTGTTGTGTGAAAAATCAATAATAATAACAAGGGTTTTTGTATTATGTATGTTGAAATACAAAACTCAAGAAAAATAGTTGTGAGTGGGTAGGGGTAAACAAGGGTTTGTCGTACGAAAAATCCAGCTACGAAAATTATGATTTTTTGGATTATAGATTTTGAAACATAGAACATGAGAAAGAGAGTCGCGAAAGAGCAATGGTGGCCTAAGTTTTGTACTGTGAATTTTTAATAGCAGTAACTGGGTTTTTGCGTTATGTATGTTGAAATACGAAACTTAAGAGAGAGAGTGTGAAGCCGGTGTGCATGGCCTAAGGTTTGTGATGTGATAATTTTAATAGCAATAACTTGGATTTTTTGTATTGTGAATATTCAAATACTGAACACAAGTGAGAGAGAGAGTATCACGAGGGTGGGGCTGGCCTAGGGTTTCTTCTGAAAAAATTTCAATAATAATAATAATTAGGGTTTTTCGTAATATATACCTGGAGACACATAACACTATAGAGAGTATCGAGTGGGTGGAAGCGGACTAGGGTTTGTTGTGTGAAAACTCAATAATAATTACAAGATTTTTATATTATGCAAGTTGAAATATAAAACTCAAGAAAAATAGTTTTGAGTGGGTAGGGGTAGCCAAGGGTTTGTGGTACGGAAGATCCAGTCACAAAAATTATGATTTTTTGGATTATAAATTTTGAAACATAGAACACGAGAAAGACAGTACAGAAAGAGCAGTGGTGGCCTAAGGTTTGTACTGTGAAATTTTTAAAAGCAATAACTCGGGTTTTTGCGTTATGCATATTGAAATACGAAACTTAAGAGAGAGAGTGCGGAGAGGGTATGCATGACCTAAGGTTTGTGATGTGAAAATTTTAATAACAATAACTTGGATTTTTTGTATTGTGAATATTCAAATACTGAACACAAGAGAGAGAGAGTATCGCGAGGGTGGGGCTGGCCTAGGGTTTCTTCTAAAAAATTTTAATAATAATAATCGTGTTTTTTTGTAATATATACCTAGAGACACAACACTACAGAGAGTATCAGTGGGTGGGATCGGCCTAAAGTTTGTTGTGTGAAAAATCAATAATAATAATAAGGTTTTTTGTATTATGCATGTTGAAATACAAAACTCAAGAAAAATAGTTGTGAGTGGGTAGGGGTACCAAAGATTTGTCGTACGAAAAATCCAGTGACGGAAATTATTATTTTTTGGATTATAGATTTTGAAACATAGAACACGAGAAAGGCAGTACGGAAAGAGTAGTGGTGGCCTAAGGTTTGTACTGTGAAATTTTTTATAGCAGTAACTCGGATTTTTGCGTTATGCATGTCGAAATACGAAACTTAAGAGAGAGAGTGCGCGGGGTGTGCATGACTGAGGTTTGTGATGTGATAATTTTAATAGCAATAACTTGGATTTTTCGTATTGTGAATATTCAAATACTGAACACAAGAGAGAGAGAGTATCGCGAGGGTGGGGTGGCCTAGGGTTTCTTTTCTGAAAAAATTTAATAATAATAATTAGGGTTTTTTGTAATATATACCTGGAAACACATAACACTATAGAGAGTATCGAGTAGGCGGGAGCAGCCTAGGGTTTGTTGTGTGAAAAATCAATAATAATAACAAGGGTTTTTGTATTATGCATGTTGAAATACAAAACTCAAGAAAAATGTTGTGAGTCGGTAGGGGTAACCATGGGTTTGTGTACGAAAAATCCAGCTACGAAAATTATGTTTTTTGGATTATAGATTTTGAAACATAGAACACGAGAAAGAGAGTCGTGAAAGAGCAGTGGGGGCCTAAGGTTTCTACTGTAAAATTTTTAATAGCAGTAACTCGGGTTTTTACGTTATGCATGTTGAAATACGAAACTTAAGAGAGAATGTGCGGAGCAGGTGTACATGGCCTAAGGTTTGTGATGTGATAATTTTAATAGCAATAACTTGGATTTTTTGTATTGTGAATATTCAAATACTGAACACAAGAGAGAGAGAGTATCACGAGGGTGGGGTGGCCTAGGGTTTCTTCTGAAAAAAATTCAATAATAATACTAATTAGGGTTTTTTGTATATATACTGGAAGCATATAACACTATAGAGAGTATCGAGTGGGTGAAGCGGCCTAGGGTTTGTTGTATGAAAACTCAATAATAATAACAAGGTTTTTATATTATGCATGTTGAAATACAAAACTCAAGAAAAATAGTTTTGAGTGGGTAGGGGTAACCAAGGGTTTGTGGTACGAAAAATCCAGCAACGAAAATTATGATTTTGCATTATAGATTTTGAAACATAGAACACAAGAAAGAGAGTAGAAAAAGAGCAATGGTGGCCTAAGGTTTGTACTGTGAAATTTTTAATAGCAGTAATCGGGTTTTTGCGTTATGCATATTGAAATACGAAACTTAAGAGAGAGACTGCGGAGAGGGTGTGCATGGCCTAAGGTTTGTGATGTGAAAATTTTAATAGCAATTATTTGGATTTTTCGTATTGTGAATGTTCAAATACTGAACACAAGAGAGAGAGAGTATCGCGAGGGTGGGCCTGGCCTAAGGGTTCTTCTGAAAAAATTTTACTAGACAATAATTAGGATTTTTTGTATTATATAATGAAAAACATAAACTATAGAGAGTATCGATAGGGTGGAGCGGCCTAGGGTTTATTTGGTGAAAATTCAATAGTAATAACTAAGGTATTTTTGTTTTCATGTTGTAATATACAAACTCAAGAAAAAAAAGTTTTGAGTGGAGTAGGGGTAACCAAGGGTTGTGGGACGGATAATCCAGTCACGAAAATTATGATTTTTTGGATTATAGATTTTAAAACATAGAACACGAGAAAGAGAGTAGCGAAAGAGAAGTGGTGGCCTATGGTTTGTACTGTGAAATTTTTAATAAAAGCATAACTCGGGTTTTTGCGTTATGCATATTGAAATACAAAATTTAAGAGAGAGAGTGCGGAGAGGGAATGCATGGCCTAATGGTTTGTGATGTGAAAATTTTAATAGCAATAACTCAATTTTTCTTATTGTGAATGTTCAAATACTGAACACAAGATAGAGAGAGTATGCGAAGGGTGGGGGTGGCCAGGGTTTCTTCTAAAAATTTTTTTTACTAATAATATAATGATTTTTTGTATTAATATATAATGAAACACATAACACTATAGAGAGTATCGAGGGAGTGGGAGCGGGATAGGGTTTGTTGGGTGAAAATTCAATAATAATAACTAAGGTATTTTTGTTATGCATGTTGAATACAAAACTCAAGAAAAATAGTTGTGAGTGGGTAGGGGAAACCAAAGGTTTTGTGGTACGAAAAATCCAGTCACGAAAATTTAAGTTTTTTGGATTATAGATTTTGAAACATAGAATACGAGAAAGAGAGTAGCGAAAGAGCAGTGGTGGCCTAAGGTTTGTACTGTGAAATTTTTAATAGCAGTAACTCGGGTTTTTGCGTTATGCATATTGAAATACGAACTTAAGAGAGAGAGTGCGGAGAGGGTGTGCATGGCCTAAGTTTTGTGATGTGAAAATTTTATAGCAATTATTTGGATTTTTGGTATTGTGAATGTTCAAATACTGAACAGAAGAGAGAGAGTATCGCGAGGGTGGGGTGGCCTAGGGTTTCTTCTGAAAAAATTTTACTGACAATAATTAGGGTTTTTTGTATTATATAATGGAAAACATAACACTATAGAGAGTATCGATGGGTGGAGCGGCCTAGGTTTATTGGGTGAAAATTCAATAGTAATAACTAAGGTTTTTTGTTATTCATGTTGAAATACAAAACTCAAGAAAAAAGTTTTGAGTGGGTAGGGGTAACCAAGGGTTTGTGGTACGATAATCCAGTCACGAAAATTATGATTTTTTGGATTATAGATTTTAAAACATAGAACACGAGAAAGAGAGTAGCGAAAGAAGTGGGGGCCTATGGTTTGTACTGTGAAATTTTTAAAAGCAATAACTCGGGTTTTTGCGTTATGCATATTGAAATACGAAATTTAAGAGAGTGAGTGCAGACAGGGAATGCAATGGCCTAAGGTTTGTGATGTGAAAATTTTAATAGCAATAACTTCAATTTTCTTATTGTAAATGTTCAAATACTGAACACAAGAGAGAGAGAGTATCGTGAGGGTGGGGGTGCCTAGGGTTTTTCTGAAAAAATTTCAACATAATAATTAGAATTTTTTGTATTATATAATGAAACACATAACACTATAGAGAGTATCGAGGGAGGAGAGCGGCCTAGGGTTTGTTGGGTCAAAATTCAATAATAATAACTAAGGTATTTTTGTTATGCATGTTGAAATACAAACTTAAGAAAAACAGTTGTGAGTGGGTAGGGGTAACCAAGGTTTGTGGTACGAAAAATCCAGTCATGAAAATTGTGGTTTTTTGGATTATAGATTTTAAAACATAGAACACGAGAAAGAGAGTAGAGAAAGAGCAGTGGTGGCCTAAGGTTTGTATTGTTAAATTTTTAAAAGCAATAACTCGGGTTTTTACGTTATGCATATTGAAATACGAAACTTAAGAGAGAGAGTGCGTAGTGGGTATGCATGGCCTAAGGTTTGTGATGTGAAAACTTTAATAGCAATAACTTCGATTTTTCGTATTGTGAATGTTCAAATACTGAACACAAGAGAGAGATAGTATAGCGAGGGTGAGGTAGCCTAGGGTTTTTTCTGAAAAAATTTTACTAACATAATTAGAATTTTTTGTATTATATAATAAAACACATAACACTATAGAGAGTATCGAGGGAGGGGAGCTGCCTAGGGTTTGTTGGGTGAAAATTCAATATTAATAACTAAGGTATTTTTGTTATCCATGTTGAAATACAAAACTCAAGAAAAATAGTTGTGAGTGGGTTGGGGTAACCAATGGTTTGTGGTATGAAAAATCCAGTCACGAAAATTATAGTTTTTTGGATTATAGATTTTAAAACATAGAATACGAGAAAGAGAGGAGCGAAAGAGCAGTGGTGGCCTAAGGTTTGTACTGTAAAATTTTTAATAGCAATAACTCGGTTTTTGCGTTATGCATATTGAAATACGAAATTTAAGAGAGAGACTGCGGTGAGGGTGTGCATGGCCTAAGGTTTGTGATGTGATAATTTTAATAGCAATTACTTGGATTTCTCGTATTGTGAATGTTGGAATACTGATCAGAAGAGAGAGAGAGTATCGCGAGGGTGGGGGTGGCCTAGGGTTCTTCTGAAAAAAATTTTACTAACGATAATTAGGATTTTTGTATTATATAATGAAACACATAACACTATAAAGAGTATCGAGGGAGGGGGAACGGCCTAGGGTTTGTTGGGTGAAAATTCAATAATAATAACTAAGGCATTTTTGTTATTCATGTTGTAATACAAAACTCAAGGAAAATAGTTGTGAGTGTGTAGGGGTAACCAAAGGTTTGTGGTATGGAAAATCCAGTCACAAAAATTATGATTTTTTGGATTATAGATTTTGAAACATAGAACACGAGAAAGAGGGTAGCGAAAAAGCAGTGGTGGCCTATGGTTTGTACTGTTAAATTTTTAAAAGCAATAACTTGGGTTTTTGCATTATGCATGCTGAAATACGAAACTTAAGAGAGAGAGTGCGGAGAGGGTGTGCATGGCCTAAGATTGGTGATGTGAAAATATTATTGCAATTATTTGGATTTTCCGTATTGTGAATGTTCAAATACAGAACACAAGAGAGAGAGTGTATCGTGAGGGTGGGGGTGGCCTAAGGTTTCTTTTCTAAAAAATTTACTAATAATAATTAGGATATTTTGTATTATATATCATGAAACACATAACACTATAGAGAGTATCGAGTGGGTAGGAGCAGCTTAGGGTTTGTTGTGTGAAAAATAAATAATAATAACAAGGGTTTTTGTATTATGCATGTTGAAATACAAAACTCAAGAAAAATAGTTGTGAGTGGGTAGGGGTAACCAAGGGTTTGTGGTACGGAAAATCCAGTCACAAAAATTATGATTTTTTGGATTATAGATTTTGAAATATAGAACACAAGAAAGAGAGTAGCGAAAGAGCAGTGGTGGCCTAAGGTTTGTACTGTGAAATTTTTAAAAGCAATAACTTGGGTTTTTGCGTTATGCATATTGAAATACGAAACTTAAGGGAGAGAGTGTGGAGAGGGTGTGCATGGCCTAAGGTTTGTGATGTGAAAATTTTAATAGCAATTACTTGGATTTTTCGTATTGTGAATGTTCAAATACTAAATACAAGAGAGAGAGAGTATCGTGGGGATGGGGGTGGCCTAGGGTTTCTTCTGAAAATTTTTTACTAACAATAATTAGCATTTTTTGTATTATACATCCTGAAACACATAACACTATAGAGAGTATCGAGGGGGTGGGATCGGCCTAGGGTTTGTTGGATGAAAATTCAATAATAATAACTAAGGTATTTTTGTTATGCATGTTGAAATACAAAATTAAAGAAAAATAGTTGTGAGTCGGAAGGGTAACCAAGGGTTTGTGGTACGAAAAATCCAGTCACGAAAATTATGATTTTTTAGATTATAGATTTTGAAACTTAGAACATGAGAAAGAGAGTAACAAAAGAGCAGTGGTGGCCTCAGGTTTGTATTGTGAAATTTTTAAAAGCAATAACTCGGGTTTTTGTGTTATGCATATTGAAATACGATACTTAAGAGAGAAAGTGCGGAGAGGGTGTGCATGCTCTAAGATTTGTGATGTGAAAATTTTAATAGCAATTACTTGGATTTTTCGTATTGTGAATGTTCAAATACAGAACACAAGAGAGAGAGAATATCGTGAGGGTGGGGGTGGCCTAAGGTTTCTTTTGAAATTTTTTACTAACAGTAATTAGAATTTTTTGTATAGAGAAACACATAACACTATAGAGAGTATCGAGGGGGGGGGAAGCGGCCTAGGGTTTGTTGGGTGAAAATTCAATAATAATAACTAAGGTATTTTTGTTATGCATGTTGAAATACAAAACTCAAGAAAAACAGTTGTGAGTGGGTTGGGGTAACCAAGGGTTTGTGGTACGAAAAATCCAGTCACGAAAATTATGGTCTTGTGGATTATAGATTTTAAAACATAGAACACGAGAAAGAGAGGAGCGAAAGAGCAGTGGTGCCTAAGGTTTGTACTGTGAAATTTTTAATAACAATAACTCTGGTTTTTACGTTATGCATATTGAAATACGAAATTTAAGAGAGAGAGTGCGGTGAGGGTATGCATGGACTAAGGTTTGTGATGTGTAAATTTTAATAGCAATTACTTAAATTTTTTGTATTGTGAATGTTCAAATACTGAACACAAGAGAGAAAGAGTATCGCGAGGGTGAGGTGGCCTAGGGTTTCTTCTGAAAATTTTTTACTAACAATAATTAGTATTTTTTGTATTATATAATTAAACACATAACACTACAGAGAGTATCGAGTGGGTGGGAGCGGCCCAGGGTTTGTTGGGTGAAAATTCAATAATAATAACTAAGGTATTCTTGTTATGCATGTTGAAATACAAAACATAAGAAAAATAGTTGTGAGTGGGTTGGGGTAATCAAGGGTTTGTGGTACGTAAAATCCAATCACGAAAATTATAGTTTTTTGGATTATAGATTTTGAAACATAGAATACGAGAAAGAGAGGAGCGAAAGAGCAGTGGTGGCCTAAGGTTTATACTGTGAAATTTTTAATAGCAATAACTCGGATTTTTGCGTTATGCATATTGAAATACGAAATTAAGAGACAGAGTGCGGTGAGGGTGTGCATGGCCTAAGGTTTGTGATGTGAAAATTTTTAATAGCAATTACTTGGATTTTTCGTATTGTGAACGTTCAAATACTGAACACAAGAGAGAAAGAGTATCGCGAGGGTGGGGTGGCCCAGGATTTCTTCTGAAAAAAATTTATTAACAATAATTAGGATTTTTTCTATTATATAATGAAACACATAACACTATAGAGAGCATCGAGGAGGTGGGAGCGTCCTAGGGTTTGTTGGGTGAAAATTCAATAATAATAACTAAGGTATTTTTGTTATGCATGTTGAAATACAAAACTCAAGAAAAACAGTTGTGAGTGGGTTGGGGTAACCAATGGTTTGTGGTATGAAATCCAGTCACGAAAATAATAGTTTTTTTTGGATTATAGATTTTAAAACATACAATATGAGAAAAAGAGGAGCGAAAGAGCAGTGGTGGCCTAAGGTTTGTGCTGTGAAATTTTTAATAGCAATAACTCGGGTTTTCGCGTTATGCATATTGAAATACGAAACTTAAAAGAGAGAGTGCGGAGAGGGTGTGCATGGCCTAAGGTTTGTGATGTGAAAATTTTAATAGCAATTACTTGGATTTTTCGTATTGTAAATGTTCAAATACTGAACACAAGAGAGAGAGAGTATCGCGAGGTTGGGGGTGGCCTAGGGTTTCTTCTGAAAAAATTTTACTAACAATAATTAGGATTTTTTATATTATATAATGAAACACATAACACTATAGAGCGTATCGAGGGGTGGGAGCGGCCTAGTGTTTGTGGGTGAAAATTCAATAATAATAACTAAGGTATTTTTGTTATGCATGTTGAAATACAAAACTCAAGAAAAATAGTTGTAAGTGGGTAGGGGTAAGCAAGGGTTTGTGGTACAAAAAATCCAGTCACAAAAATTATGCTTTTTTGGATTATAGATTTTGAAACATAGAATACGAGAAAGAGAGTAGCGAAAGAGCAGTGCTGGCCTAATGTTTGTACTGTTAAATTTTCAAAAGCAATAACTTGGGTTTTTGCGTTATGCATATTGAAATACGAAACTTGAGAGAGAGTGCAGAGAGGGTGTGCATGTTCTAAGGTTTGTGATGTGAAAATTTTAATACCAATTACTTGGATTTTTCGTATTGTGAATGTTCAAATACTGAACACAAGAGAGAGTGAGTATCGCGAGGTAGGGGTGGCATAAGGTTTCTTCTGAAAATTTTTACTAACAATAATTAGGATTTTTTGTATTATATAATGAAACACATAACACTATAGAGAGTATCGAGGGGTGGGAACGGCCTAGGTTTGTTGTGTGAAAAATCAATAATAATAACAAGGGTTTTTGTATTATACATGTTGAAATACAACACTCAAGAAAAATAGTTATGAGTGGGTAGGGGTAACCAAAGTTTGCGGTACGGAAAATCCAGTCACGAAAATTATGGTTTTTTGGATTATAGATTTTGAAACATAGAACACGAGAAAGAGAGTAGCGAAAGAGCAGTGGTGGTCTAACGTTTGTACTGTTAAATTTTTAAAAGCAATAACTCGGGTTTTCGCATTATGCATATTAAAATACAAAACTTAAGAGAGAGAGTGAGGAGAGGGTGTGCATGGCCTAAGGTTTGTGATGTGAAAATTTTAATAGCAATAACTTGGATTTTTCGTATTGTGAATGTTCAAATACTGAACACAAGAGGAGAGAGTATCGCGAGGGTGGGGGTGGCCTAGGGTTTTTTCTGAAAAAATTTCTATAATAATAATTAGGGAATTTTGTAATATATATCTAGAACCAGATAACACTATAGGGAGTATCGAGTGGGTGGGAGCGGCCTATGGTTTGTTGTGTGAAAAATCACTAACAATAACAAGGGTTTTTGTATTATGCATGTTGAAATACAACACTCAGAAAAAATAGTTGTGAGTGGTAGGGGTAACCAAGAGTTTGTGGTACGGAAAATCCAGTCACGAAAATTATGGTTTTTTGGATTATAGATTTTGAAACATAGAACACGAGAAACAGAGTAGCGAAAGAGCAGTGGTGCCTATGGTTTATATTGTGAAATTTTTAAAAGCAATAACTCGAATCTTTGTGTTATGCATATTGAAATACGAAATTTAAGAGATAGAGTGCGGAGAGGGTGTGCATGGCCTAAGGTTGTGATGTGAAAATTTTAATAGCAATAACTTGGATTTTTTGTATTGTGAATATTCAAATACTGAACACAAGAGAGATAGAGTATCGCAAGCGTGGGGGGGCCTAGGGTTTTTTTTGAAAAAACTTTACTAACAATAATTAGGATTTTTTGTATTATATAATGAAACACATAACATTATAGAGAGTATTGAGGGGGTGGGAGCAGCCCAGGGTTTGTTGGGTGAAAATTCAATAATAATAAGGTTATTTGTTTATGCATGTTGAAATACAACACTCAAGAAAAACAGTTGTGAGTGGGTAGGGTAACCAAGGGTTTATGTACAAAAATAATCCAGTCCGAAAATTATGATTTTTTGGATTATAGATTTTGAAACATTGAACACGAGAAAGAGAGTAGCGAAAGAGCAATGGTGGCATAAGATTTGTACTGTTAAATTTTTAAAAGCAATAACTCGTGTTTTCGCGTTATGCATATTAAAATACGAAACTTAAGAGAAAGAGTGTGGAGAGGGTGTGCATGCCTAAGGTTTGTGATGTGAAAATTTTAATAGCAATAACTTGGATTTTTCGTATTGTGAATGTTCAAATACTGAACACAAGAGAGAGAGAGTATCGCGATGGTCGGGTTGGCCTAGGGTTTTTCTGAAAAAATTTCAATAATAATAATTAGGTTTTTGTAATATATATCTATAAACTTATAACACTATAGAGAGTATCGAGTGGGTAGGAGCGACCTAGGGTTTGTTGTGTGAAAAATCAATAATAATAATAAGGTTTTTGTATATACATGTTGAAATACAAAACTCAAGAAAAATAGTTGTGAGTGGGTAGGGGAACCAAGGGTTAGTGGTATGGAAAATCTAGTCACGAAAATTATGATTTTTTGGATTATAGATTTTGAAACATAGAACATGAGAAAGAGAGTAGCGAAAGAGTAGTGGTGGCCTAAGGTTTGTACTGAAATTTTTTAATAGCAATAACTCGGTTTTTGCATTATGCAGATTGAAATACGAAAATTAAGAGAGAGAGTGCGGAGAGGGTGTGCATGGCCTAAGGTTTGTGATGTGAAAATTTTATTACAATAACTTGGATTTTTCGTATTGTGAATGTTCAAATACTGAACACAAGAGAGAGAGAGTATCACGAGGGTGGGTTGGTTGGGTTTTTTCTGAAAAAATTTCAATAATAATAACTAGGGTTTTTTGTAATATATCTTAAAATATATAACACTATAGAGAGTATCGAGTGGGTGCGAGCGGCGTAGGGTTTGTTTGTCAAAATTCAATAATAATAACTACGATTACTGTGTTATGCATGTTGAAATACAAAACTCAAGAAAAACAGTTGTGAGTGGGTAAGGGTAACCAAGGGTTTGTGGAATGAATAACCTGTCACGAAAATTAGAGTTTTTTGGATTATATATTTTCAAACATAGAATCGAGAAAAGAGAGTAGCGAAAGAGCAGTGGTGACCTAAGGTTTGTAGTGTAAAATTTTTAATATCAATAACTCGGGTTTTTTGTTATGCATATTGAAATACGGAATTTAAGAGAGAGAGAACAGAGAGGTATAAATGGCTTAAGGTTTGTGATGTGAAAATTTTAATAGCAATAACTTGGATTTTTCGTATTGTGAATGTTCTGAATACAAGAAAGAGAGATAGTATCGCGAGGGTAGGGTTGGCCTAGGATTTCTTCTGGAAAAATTTCAATAGCATTAATTAGGATTTTTTATAATATATATCTTGAAACACATAACACTATAGAGAGTATCGAGGGGGTGTGAGCGGCGTAGGATTTATTGGGTGAAAATTCAATAATAATAACTACGATTTTTGTGTTATGCATGTTGAAATACAAAACTCAAGAAAAACAGTTGTGAGTGGGTAGGGGTAAGCAAGGGTTTGTTGTACGAAAAATCCAGTCATGCAAATTAGGGTTTTTTGGATTATAATTTTGAAACATAAAACACGAGAAAGAGAGTAGCGAAAGAGCAATGGTGGTCTAAGGTTTGCACTGTGAAATTTTTAATAGCAATAAATAAGGTTTTTGCGTTATGCATGTTGAAATACGAAAATTAAGACAGCGAGTGCGGAGAGGGTGTGCACGGCCTAAGGTTTGTGATGTGAAAATTTTAATAGCAATAACTTCAATTTTTCGAATTGTGAATGTTCAAACACTGAACACAAAAGAGAGAGAGAGTATCACGAGGGTAGGGGTGGACTAGGGTTTCTTTTGAAAAAAATTCAATAATAATAATTAGGGTTTTTTGTTATATGTATCTGGAAACACATAACACCATAGAGAGTATCGAGTGGTGTGGGCGGCCTAAGGTTTGTTGTGTGAAAAATCAATAATAATAACAAAGGTTTTTGTGTTATGCATGTTGAAATACAAAACTCAAAAAAAAACAGTTGTGAGTGCGTTGCGGTAACCAAGGGTTTGTGTTACAAAAAGCACAGTCACAAAAAATGAGAGTTTTTTGGATTATAGAGTTTCAAACATAGAACATGAGAAAAAGAGTAGCGAAAGAGCAGTGGTGACCTAAGGTTTGTAGTGTGAAATTTTTAATATCAATAACTCGAGGTTTTTTGTATTATGCATATTAAAATACGAAACTTAAGAAAGAGAGTGTGGACACGGTGTGCATGGGCTAAAGTTTGTGATGTGAAAATTTTAATTGCAATAACTTGGATTTTTTGTATTGTCAATGTTCAGATACTAAACACAAGAGAGAGAGAGTATCGCGAGAGGTGGGGGTTACGTAGGTTTTTTCTGAAAAAATTTCAATAATAATAACTAGGGTTTTTTGTAATATATATTTTGAAATATATAACACTATAGAGAGTATCGAGTGGGTGAGAGCGGGCTAGGGTTTGTTGTGTGAAAAATCAATAATAATAACAAGGGTTTTTTGTTATGCATGTTGAAATTTAAAACTCAAGAAAAACAGTTGTGAGTGGGTTGGGGTAACCAAGAGTTTGTGTTATGAAAAGGCAAGTCATGAAAATTAGAGTTTTCTGGATATAGATTTTCAAACATAGAACACGAGAAAGAGAGTAGCGAAAGAGTAGTGGTGGCCTAAGGTTTGTACTATGATATTTTTAATAGCAATAACTCGAGTTTTTGCATTATGCATATTGAAATACGAAACTTAAGAGAGAGAGTGCGGAAAGGGTGTGCATGGCCTAAGGTTTGTGATGTGAATATTTTAATAGCAATAACTTGGATTTTTTGTATTATTAATGTTCAAATACTAAACGCAAGAGAGAGAGAGTATCGTGAGGGTGGGCTGGCCTAGGATTTCTCTTGAAAAATTTCAATAATAATAATTAGGGTTTTTTGTTATATATATCTGGAAACACATAACACTATAGAGAGTGTCAAGTGTGTGAGAGCGGCCTAAGGTTTGTTGTGTGAAAAATCAATAATAATAACAAGGGTTTTTGTGTTATGCATGTTGAAATACAAAACTCAAGAAAAACAGTTGTGAGTGAGTTGGGGTAACCAAGGGTTTGTGTTACGAAAAGCCCAGTCACGAAAATTAAAGTTTTTTGGATTATAGATTTTCAAACATAGAACACGAGAAAAAGTGTAGCGAAAGAGTAATGGTGACTTTAGGTTTGTAGTGTGAAATTTTTAATATCAATAACTCGATTTTGTATTATGCATATTGAAATACGGAACTTAAGAGAGAGAGCACGGAGAGGGTGTGCATGGCCTAAGGTTTGTGATGTGAAAATTTGAATAGCAATAACTTGGATTTTCGTATTGTGAATGTTCGAATACTGAACACAAGAGAGAGAGAGTATCGCGACGGTGGGGGTGGCCTAGGGTTTTATTCTGAAAAAATTTCAATAATAATAATTAGGATTTTTTGTAATATATATCTACAAGCATATAACACTATAGACAGTATCAAGGGGTGGGAGCGGCTCAGGGTTTGTTGGGTGAAAATTCAATAATAATTACTAAGGTTTTTTTGTTATGCATGTTGAAATACAAAAATCAAGAAAAACAGTTGTGAGTGGGTAGGGGTAACCAAGGGTTTGTGGTACGAAAAGCCCAGTCACGAAAATTAGGGTTTTATAGATTATAGATTTTAAAATATAGAACACGAGAGATAGAGTAGCGAAAAGAAGTGGTGACCTAAGGTTTGTAGTGTGAAATTTTTAATATCAATAAACTGAGTTTTTTACATTATGCATATTGAAATACGGAACTTAAGAGAGAGAGCACGGATAGGGTGTGCATGGCCTAAGGTTTGTGATGTGAAAATTTTAATAGCAATAACTTGAATTTTTCGTATTGTGAATGTTCAAATACTGAACACAAGAGAGAGAGAGTATCGCGTGGGTGGGGGTGGCCTAGGGTTTTATTCTGAAAAAAATTTCAATAATAATAATTAGGGTTTTTTGTAATATATATCTACAAACATATAACACTATAGACAGTATCGAGGGGGGGAGCGGCCTAGGGTTTGTTGGGCGAAAATTCAATAATAATAACTAAGTTCTTTTGTTATGCATGTTGAAATACAAAACTCAAGAAAAACAATTGTGAGTGGGTTGGGGTAACCAAGGGTTTATGTTACGAAAAGTCCAGTCACGAAAATTAGAGTTTTTTGAATATAGATTTTCAAACATAGAACACGAGAAAAAGTGTAGCGAAAGAGTAATAGTGACTTAAGGTTTGTAGTGTGAAATTTTTAATATCAATAACTCGAGGTTTTTGTTTTATGCATATTGAAATACGGAATTTAAGATAGAGAGCACGGAGAGGGTGTGCATGGCCTAAGGTTTGTGATGTGAAAATTTGAATAGCAATAACTTGGATTTTTCGTATTGTGAATGTTCAAATACTGAACACAAGAGAGAGAGAGTATCGCGACGGTGGGGGTGGCCTAGGGTTTATTCTGAAAAAAAATTCAATAATAATAATTAGGATTTTTTGTAATATATATCTACAAGCATATAACACTATAGACAGTATCAAGGGGTGGGAGCGGCCTAGGGTTTGTTGGGTGAAAATTCAATAATAATAACTAAGGTTTTTTTGTTATGCATGTTGAAATACAAAAATAAAGAAAAACAGTTGTGAGTGGGTAGGGGTAACCAAGGGTTTGTGGTACGAAAAGCCCAGTCACGAAAATTAGGGTTTATAGATTATAGATTTTAAAATATAGAACACGAAGATAGAGTAGCGAAAGATCAGTGGTGACCTAAGGTTTGTAGTGTGAAATTTTTAATATCAATAAACTGAGTTTTTTGCATTATGCATATTGAAATACGGAACTTAAGAGAGAGAGCACGGATAGGGTGTGCATGGCCTAAGGTTTGTGATGTGAAAATTTTAATAGCAATAACTTGAATTTTTCGTATTGTGAATGTTCAAATACTGAACACAAGAGAGAGAGAGTATCGCGTGGGTGGGGGTGGCCTAGGGTTTTATTCTGAAAAAATTTCAATAATAATAATTAGGGTTTTTTGTAATATATATCTACAAACATATAACACTATAGACAGTATCGAGGGGGTGGGAGCGGCCTAGGGTTTGTTGGGTGAAAATTCAATAATAATAACTAAGGTTTTTGTTATGCATGTTGAAATACAAAACTCAAGAAAAAATTGTGAGTGGGTTGGGGTAACCAAGGGTTTGTGGTACGAAAAGCCAGTCACGAAAATTAGGGTTTTATAGATTATAGATTTTAAAATATAGAACACGAGAGATAGAGTAGCGAAAGATCAGTGGTGACCTAAGGTTCGTAGTGTGAAATTTTTAATATCAATAAACTGAGTTTTTGCATTATGCATATTGAAATACGGAACTTAAGAGAGAGAGCACGGATAGGGTGTGCATGGCCTAAGGTTTGTGATGTGAAAATTTTAATAGCAATAACTTGAATTTTTCGTATTGTGAATGTTCAAATACTAAACACAAGAGAGAGAGAGTATCGCGTGGGTGGGGGTGGCCTAGGGTTTTATTCTGAAAAAAATTTCAATAATAATAATTAGGGTTTTTTGTAATATATATCTACAAACATATAACACTATAGACAGTATCGAGGGGGTGGGAGCGGCCTAGGGTTTGTTGGGTGAAAATTCAATAATAATAACTAAGGTTTTTTGTTAAGCATGTTGAAATACAAAACTCAAGAAAAACAATTGTGAGTGGGTTGGGGTAACCAAGGGTTTATGTTACAAAAAGTCCAGTCACGAAAATTAGAGTTTTTTGAATTATAGATTTTCAAACATAGAACACGAGAAAAAGTGTAGCGAAAGAGTAATAGTGACTTAAGGTTTGTAGTGTGAAATTTTTAATATCAATAACTCGGTTTTTGTATTATGCATATTGAAATACGGAACTTAAGAGAGAGAGCACGGAGAGGGTGTGCATGGCCTAAGGTTTGTGATGTGAAAATTTTAATAGCAATAACTTGAATTTTTCGTATTGTGAATGTTCAAATACTGAACACAAGAGAGAGAGAGTATCGCGTGGGTGGGGGTGGCCTAGGGTTTTATTCTGAAAAAAATTTCAATAATAATAATTAGGGTTTTTGTAATATATATCTACAAACATATAACACTATAGACAGTATCGAGGGGGTGGGAGCGGCCTAGGGTTTGTTGGGTGAAAATTCAATAATAATAACTAAGGTTCTTTTGTTATGCATGTTGAAATACAAAACTCAAGAAAAACAATTGTGAGTGGGTTGGGGTAACCAAGGGTTTATGTTACGAAAAGTCCAGTCACAAAAATTAGAGTTTTTTGAATTATTGATTTTCAAACATGGAACACGAGAAAAAGTGTAGCGAAAGAGTAATGGTGACTTAAGGTTTGTAGTGTGAAATTTTTAATATCAATAACTCGAGGTTTTTATATTATGCATATTGAAATACGGAACTTAAGAGAGAGAGCACGGAGAGGGTGTGCATGGCCTAAGGTTTGTGATGTGAAAATTTTAATAGCAATAACTTGGATTTTTCGTATTGTGAATGTTCAAATACTGAACACAAGAGAGAGAGAGTATCGCGACGGTGGGGTGGCCTAGGGTTTTATTCTGAAAAAATTTCAATAATAATAATTAGGATTTTTTGTAATATATATCTACAAGCATATAACACTATAGACAGTATCAAGGGGGTGGGGGTGGCCCAGGGTTTGTTGGGTGAAAATTCAATAATAATAACTAAGGTTTTTTTGTTATGCATGTTGAAATACAAAATCAAGAAAAACAGTTGTGAGTGTAGGGGTAACCAAGGTTTGTGGTACGAAAAGCCAGTCACGAAAATTAGGGTTTTATAGATTATAGATTTTAAAATATAGAACACGAGAGATAGAGTAGCGAAAGATCAGTGGTGACCTAAGGTTTGTAGTGTGAAATTTTTAATATCAATAAACTGAGTTTTTTACATTATGCATATTGAAATACGGAACTTAAGAGAGAGAGCACGGATAGGGTGTGCATGGCCTAAGGTTTGTGATGTGAAAATTTTAATAGCAATAACTTGAATTTTTCGTATTGTGAATGTTCAAATACTGAACACAAGAGAGAGAGAGTATCGCGTGGGTGGGGGTGGCCTAGGGTTTTATTCTGAAAAAAATTTCAATAATAATAATTAGGGTTTTTTGTAATATATATCTACAAACATATAACACTATAGACAGTATCGAGGGGGTGGGAGCGGCCTAGGGTTTGTTGGGTGAAAATTCAATAATAATAACTAAGGTTTTTGTTATGCATGTTGAAATACAAAACTCAAGAAAAACAATTGTGAGTGGGTTGGGGTAACCAAGGGTTTGTGGTACGAAAAGCCCAGTCACGAAAATTAGGGTTTTATAGATTATAGATTTTAAAATATAGAACACGAGAGATAGAGTAGCGAAAGATCAGTGGTGACCTAAGGTTTGTAGTGTGAAATTTTTAATATCAATAAACTGAGTTTTTTACATTATGCATATTGAAATACGGAACTTAAGAGAGAGAGCACGGATAGGGTGTGCATGGCCTAAGGTTTGTGATGTGAAAATTTTAATAGCAATAACTTGAATTTTTCGTATTGTGAATGTTCAAATACTGAACACAAGAGAGAGAGAGTATCGCGTGGGTGGGGGTGGCCTAGGGTTTTATTCTGAAAAAAATTTCAATAATAATAATTAGGGTTTTTTGTAATATATATCTACAAACATATAACACTATATACAGTATCGAGGGGGTGGGAGCGGCCTAGGGTTTGTTGGGTGAAAATTCAATAATAATAACTAAGGTTCTTTTGTTATGCATGTTGAAATACAAAACTCAAGAAAAACAATTGTGAGTGGGTTGGGGTAACCAAGGGTTTATGTTACAAAAATCCAGTCACGAAAATTAGAGTTTTTGAATTATAGATTTTCAAACATAGAACACGAGAAAAAGTGTAGCGAAAGAGTAATAGTGACTTAAGGTTTGTAGTGTGAAATTTTTAATATCAATAACTCGAGTTTTTGTATTATGCATATTGAAATACGGAACTTAAGAGAGAGAGCACGGAGAGGGTGTGCATGGCCTAAGGTTTGTGATGTGAAAATTTTAATAGCAATAACTTGAATTTTTCGTATTGTGAATGTTCAAATACTGAACACAAGAGAGAGAGAGTATCGCGTGGGTGGGGGTGGCCTAGGGTTTTATTCTGAAAAAAAATTCAATAATAATAATTAGGGTTTTTTGTAATATATATCTACAAACATATAACACTATAGACAGTATCGAGGGGGTGGGAGCGGCCTAGGGTTTGTTGGGTGAAAATTCAATAATAATAACTAAGGTTTTTTTTATGCATGTTGAAATACAAAACTCAAGAAAAACAATTGTGAGTGGGTTGGGGTAACCAAGGGTTTATGTTACGAAAAGTCCAGTCACAAAAATTAGAGTTTTTTGAATTATAGATTTTTAAAATATAGAACACGAGAGATAGAGTAGCGAAAGATCAGTGGTGACCTAAGGTTTGTAGTGTGAAATTTTTAATATCAATAACTGGTTTTTGCATTATGCATATTGAAATACGGAACTTAAGAGAGAGAGCACGGATAGGGTGTGCATGGCCTAAGGTTTGTGATGTGAAAATTTTAATAGCAATAACTTGAATTTTTCGTATTGTGAATGTTCAAATACTGAACACAAGAGAGAGAGAGTATCGCGTGGGTGGGGGTGGCCTAGGGTTTTATTCTGAAAAAAATTTCAATAATAATAATTAGGGTTTTTTGTAATATATATCTACAACATATAACACTATAGACAGTATCGAGGGGTGGGAGCGGCCTAGGGTTTGTTGGGTGAAAATTCAATAATAATAACTAAGGTTCTTTTGTTATGCATGTTGAAATACAAAACTCAAGAAAAACAATTGTGAGTGGGTTGGGGTAACCAAGGGTTTGTGGTACGAAAAGCCCAGTCACGAAAATTAGGGTTTTATAGATTATAGATTTTAAAATATAGAACACGAGAGATAGAGTAGCGAAAGATCAGTGGTGACCTAAGGTTCGTAGTGTGAAATTTTTAATATCAATAACTGAGTTTTTTGCATTATGCATATTGAAATACGGAACTTAAGAGAGAGAGCACGGATAGGGTGTGCATGGCCTAAGGTTTGTGATGTGAAAATTTTAATAGCAATAACTTGAATTTTTCGTATTGTGAATGTTCAAATACTAAACACAAGAGAGAGAGAGTATCGCGTGGGTGGGGTGGCCTAGGGTTTTATTCTGAAAAAAATTTCAATAATAATAATTAGGGTTTTTGTAATATATATCTACAAACATATAACACTATATACAGTATCGAGGGGGTGGGAGCGGCCTAGGGTTTGTTGGGTGAAAATTCAATAATAATAACTAAGTTTTTTGTTAAGCATGTTGAAATACAAAACTCAAGAAAAACAATTGTGAGTGGGTTGGGGTAACCAAGGGTTTATGTTACAAAAAGTCCAGTCACGAAAATTAGAGTTTTTTGAATTATAGATTTCAAAACATAGAACACGAGAAAAAGTGTAGCGAAAGAGTAATGGTGACTTAGGTTTGTAGTGTGAAATTTTTAATATCAATAACTCGAGGTTTTTGTATTATGCATATTGAAATACGGAACTTAAGAGAGAGAGCACGGAGAGGGTGTGCATGGCCTAAGGTTTGTGATGTGAAAATTTTAATAGCAATAACTTGAATTTTTCGTATTGTGAATGTTCAAATACTGAACACAAGAGAGAGAGAGTATCGCGTGGGTGGGGGTGGCCTAGGGTTTTATTCTGAAAAAAATTCAATAATAATAATTAGGGTTTTTGTAATATATATCTACAAAACATAACACTATAGACAGTATCGAGGGGGTGGAGCGGCCTAGGGTTTGTTGGGTGAAAATTCAATAATAATAACTAAGGTTCTTTTGTTATGCATGTTGAAATACAAAATCAAGAAAAACAGTTGTGAGTGGGTAGGGGTAACCAAGGGTTTGTTGTACGAAAAGCCCAGTCACGAAAATTAGGGTTTTATAGATTATAGATTTTAAAATATAGAACACGAGAATAGAGTAGCGAAAGATCAGTGGTGACCTAAGGTTTGTAGTGTGAAATTTTTAATATCAATAAACTGAGTTTTTTACATTATGCATATTGAAATACGGAACTTAAGAGAGAGAGCACGGATAGGGTGTGCATGGCCTAAGGTTTGTGATGTGAAAATTTTAATAGCAATAACTTGAATTTTTCGTATTGTGAATGTTCAAATACTGAACACAAGAGAGAGAGAGTATCGCGGTGGGGGTGGCCTAGGGTTTTATTCTGAAAAAAATTTCAATAATAATAATTAGGGTTTTTTGTAATATATATCTACAAACATATAACACTATAGACAGTATCGAGGGGTGGGAGCGGCCTAGGGTTTGTTGGGTGAAAATTCAATAATAATAACTAAGGTTCTTTTGTTATGCATGTTGAAATACAAAACTCAAGAAAAACAATTGTGAGTGGGTTGGGGTAACCAAGGGTTTATGTTACGAAAAGTCCAGTCACAAAATTAGAGTTTTTTGAATTATGATTTTCAAACATGGAACACGAGAAAAAGTGTAGCGAAAGAGTAATGGTGACTTAAGGTTTGTAGTGTGAAATTTTTAATATCAATAACTCGAGGTTTTTATATTATGCATATTGAAATACGGAACTTAAGAGAGAGAGCACGGAGAGGGTGTGCATGGCCTAAGGTTTGTGATGTGAAAATTTGAATAGCAATAACTTGATTTTTCGTATTGTGAATGTTCAAATACTGAACACAAGAGAGAGAGAGTATCGCGACGGTGGGGTGGCCTAGGGTTTTATTCTGAAAAAAATTTCAATAATAATAATTAGGATTTTTTGTAATATATATCTACAAGCATATAACACTATAGACAGTATCAAGGGGGTGGGGGTGGCCAGGGTTTGTTGGGTGAAAATTCAATAATAATAACTAAGGTTTTTTGTTATGCATGTTGAAATACAAAAATCAAGAAAAACATTGTGAGTGGGTAGGGGTAACCAAGGGTTTGTTGTACGAAAAGCCCAGTCACGAAAATTAGGGTTTTATAGATTATAGATTTTAAAATATAGAACACAGAGAGAAGAGTAGCGAAAGATCAGTGGTGACCTAAGGTTTGTAGTGTGAAATTTTTAATATCAATAAACTGAGTTTTTTACATTATGCATATTGAAATACGGAACTTAAGAGAGAGAGCACGGATAGGGTGTGCATGGCCTAAGGTTTGTGATGTGAAAATTTAATAGCAATAACTTGAATTTTTCGTATTGTGAATGTTCAAATACTGAACACAAGAGAGAGAGAGTATCGCGTGGGTGGGGGTGGCCTAGGGTTTTATTCTGAAAAAAATTTCAATAATAATAATTAGGGTTTTTGTAATATATATCTACAAACATATAACACTATAGACAGTATCGAGGGGGTGGAGCGGCCTAGGGTTTGTTGGGTGAAAATTCAATAATAATAACTAAGGTTCTTTTGTTATGCATGTTGAAATACAAAACTCAAGAAAAACA
Source organism: Paulownia fortunei (assembly GCA_019321725.1). Classification (NCBI taxonomy): domain Eukaryota; kingdom Viridiplantae; phylum Streptophyta; class Magnoliopsida; order Lamiales; family Paulowniaceae; genus Paulownia; species Paulownia fortunei. The sequence goes on along the minus strand of JAGSPU010000190.1, from coordinate 14,586 downwards.
ATTGTGAGTGGGTTGGGGTAACCAAGGGTTTGTGGTACGAAAAGCCCAGTCACGAAAATTAGGGTTTTATAGATTATAGATTTTAAAATATAGAACACGAGAGATAGAGTAGCGAAAGATCAGTGGTGACCTAAGGTTTGTAGTGTGAAATTTTTAATATCAATAAACTAAGTTTTTTGCATTATGCATATTGAAATACGAAACTTAAGAGAGAGAGCACGGATAGGGTGTGCATGGCCTAAGGTTTGTGATGTGAAAATTTTAATAGCAATAACTTGAATTTTTCGTATTGTGAATGTTCAAATACTGAACACAAGAGAGAGAGAGTATCGCGTGGGTGGGGGTGGCCTGGGGTTTTATTCTGAAAAAAATTTCAATAATAATAATTAGGGTTTTTTGTAATATATATCTACAAACATATAACACTATAGACAGTATCGAGGGGGGGAGCGGCCTAGGGTTTGTTGGGTGAAAATTCAATAATAATAACTAAGGTTCTTTTGTTATGCATGTTGAAATACAAAACTCAAGAAAAACAATTGTGAGTGGGTTGGGGTAACCAAGGGTTTATGTTACGAAAAGTCCAGTCACGAAAATTAGAGTTTTTTGAATTATAGATTTTCAAACATAGAACACGAGAAAAAAAATAGCGAAATAGTAGTAGTGACCTAAAGTTTGTAGTGTGAAATTTTTAATATCAATAACACGGGTTTTTTGTATTATGCATATTAAAATACGAAATTTAAGAGAGAGAGCACAGAGAGGTGCGCAGACCTAAGGTTTATGATGTGAAAATTTTACTAGTAATAACTTGGATTTTTCGTATTGTGAATGTTCAAATGCTGAACACAAGAAAGAGAGTGAGTATCACGAGGGTGGGGGTGGCCTAGGGTTTCCTCTGAAAAAATTTCAATAGCATTAATTAGGATTTTTTATAATATATATCTTGAAACACATAACACTATAGAGAGTATCGAGGGGTGCGAGCGGCGTAGGGTTTCTTTGGTCAAAATTAAATAATAATAACTACGATTTTTGTGTTATGCATGTTGAAATACAAAACCCAGGAAAAACAGTTGTGAGTGGGTGGGGGTAATTTTTTTTGCACGACATACCCCAAGCACAACCACCTTTTCGCTACTCTTTTTGTTGTGTTCTGTATTACAAGATGTACAATCTAAAAAACTCTAATTTTTATCATTTGAATTTTTTGCACAACAAACCTTTGGCCATCCGAATCCTCTCGCCACTCTCTCTCTCTCTTGAGTTCGATATTTTAAGAAGTATAAAACCAAAAACTCTAATTACAACTATTAAAATGTTTGCATCACAAACCATTAACCACCCCACCTTTTCGCTACTTTCTCTCTTTTATTATGTTTTCAAAGATGTACAATGCAAAAAACTCAAGTTATTGATATTAAATTTTTGCACTATAAACAACATACCACCCCACCCTCTCACTATTCTCTTAAGCGTTGTGTTTTCATGATATAAAATAGAACAAACCCTAATTATTGCTATTAATTTTTTTTGCACGACAAACCCCAAGAAGAACCACCCTCTCGCTACTCTCTTTGTTGTGTTCTTTATTCCAAGATGTGTAATCTAAAAAACTCTAATTTTTCTCGATTCATTTTTTTGCATAACAAGCCATTGGCCAACCTAATCCTCTCGCTACCCTCCCTCTCTTAAGTTCGGTATTTTAAGACGTATAATAACAAAAACCCTACTAATTTCTATTAAAATTATATACTACAAACCCTAGGCAACCCTTACTCCCGCGCTATTCTCAATCTAATATTCTATATTTTGAGGTGCATATTCCAAAAAACCCTAATTACAGCTATTGAAATGTTTGTGCCACAAACCTTTGACCACGCCTACGTTTTCACTACCCTCTCTCTTTTGTTATATATTCAAAGAAGTACAATACAAAAAACTCAAGTTATTAATATTAAAATTTTCCACAACAAACTCCATACGACCCCACCCTCTCACTATTCTCTTATGCGTTGTGTTTTCAAGATATAAAATACAACAAACCCTAATTATTATAATTAATTTTTTTATGCGATAAACCCAAAGCACATCCACCCTCTCGCTACTCCTTTTGTTGTGTTCTGTATTCCAAGATGTACAATCCAAAAAGCTCTTCTTTTTATCGATCGAATTTTTTACACAACAAACCCTTGGCCTACCCAATTCTCTCGCCTCTCTCCCTCTCTTGACTTCTATATTTTAAGACACACAATACCAAAAACCCTATTAATTACTATTAAAAATTTTATACTACAAACCCTAGGCCACCCTTACTCCCGCGCTATTCTCTATCTAGTAGTCTATATTTCGAGGTGCACATTCAAAAAAATCCTAATTACAGCGATTGAAATGTTTGCATCACAAACCATTACCCACCCCCACCTTTTCGCTACTTTCTCTCTTTTATTATGTTTTCAAAGATGTACAATGCAAAAAACTCAAATTATTGATATTAAATTTTTGTACTATGAACTCCATACCACCCCACCCTCTCACTATTTTCTTAACCGTTGTGTTTCCATAATATAAAATACAACAAACCCTAATTATTGTTATTAATTTTTTTGGCACGACAAACCCCAAGGAGAACCACCCTCTCGCTACTCTCTTTGTTGTGTTCTTTATTCCAAGATGTATAATCTAAAAAACTCTAATTTTTCTCGATTCATTTTTTTGCATAACAAGCCGATGGCCAACCTAATCCTCTCGCTACTCTCTCTCTCTTTAGTTCGGTATTTTAAGACGTATAATAACAAAAACCCTACTAATTTCTATTAAAATTTCTATACTACAAACCCTAGGCCACCCTTACTCCCGCGCTATTCTCTATCTAATATTCTATATTTTGAGGTACATATTCCAAAAAACCCTAATTACAGCAATTGAAATGTTTGTGCCACAAACCGTTGACCACCTGTACGTTTTCGCTATCCTCTCTCTTTTGTTATATATTCAAAGAAGTACAATACAAAAAACTCAAGTTATTAATATTAAAATTTTCCACTACAAACTCCATACCACCCCACCCTCTCACTATTCTCTTATGCGTTGTGTTTTCATGATATAAAACACAACAAACCCTAATTATTGTAATTAATTTTTTTATGCGATAAACCTAAAGCTCTTCTTTTTATCGATCGAATTTTTTACACAACAAACCCTTGGCCTACCCAATTCTCTCGCCTCTCTCCCTCTCTTGAGTTCGGTATTTGAAGACGCACGATACCAAAAACTCTATTAATTACTATTAAAAATTTTATACTACAAACCCTAGGCCACCCTTACTCCCACGCTATTCTCTATCTAGTAGTCTATATTTCGAGGTGCACATTCAAAAAAATCTTAATTACAGCTATTGAAATGTTTGCATCACAAACCATTACCCACCCCCACCTTTTCGCTACTTTCTCTCTTTTATTATGTTTTCAAAGATGTACAATGCAAAAAACTCAAATTATTGATATTAAATTTTGTACTATAAACTCCATACCACCCCACCCTCTCACTATTTTCTTAACCATTGTGTTTTCATGATATAAAATAGAACAAACCCTAATTATTGCTATTAATTTTTTGGCACGACAAACCCCAAGAAGAACCACCCTCTCGCTACTCTTTTTGTTGTGTTCTTTATTCCAAGATGTATAATCTAAAAAACTCTAATTTTTCTCGATTCATTTTTTTGCATACAAGCCGATGGCCAACCTAATCCTCTCGCTACTCTCCCTCTCTTGAGTTCGGTATTTTAAGACGTATAATAACAAAAACCCTACTAATTTCTATTAAAATTTCTATACTACAAACCCTAGGCCACACTTACTCCCGCACTATTCTCTATCTAATATTCTATATTTTGAGGTGCATATTCCAAAAAATCCTAACTACAGCTATTGAAATGTTTGTGCCACAAACCGTTGACCACCCCTACGTTTTCACTACCCTCTCTCTTTTGTTATATATTCAAAGAAGTACAATGCAAAAAACTCATGTTATTAATATTAAAATTTTCCACTACAAACTCCATACCACCCCACCCTCTCACTATTCTGTTATGCGTTGTGTTTCATAATATAAAATACAACAAACTCTAATTATTACAATTAATTTTTTTATGCGATAAACCTAAAGCACATCCACCCTCTCGCTACTCCTTTTGTTGTGTTCTGTATTCCAAGATGTATAATCCAAAAAGCTCTAGTTTTTATCGATCGAATTTTTTACACAACAAACCCTTGGCCAACCCAATTCTCTCGCCTCTCTCCCTCTTTCGAGTTCGGTATTTTAAGACTCACAATACCAAAAACCCTATTAATTACTATTAAAAATTTTATACTACAAACCCTAGGCCACCCTTACTCCCGCGATTCTCTATCTAGTATTCTATATTTCGAGGTGCACATTCAAAAAAATCCTAATTACAGCGATTGAAATGTTTGCATCACAAACCATTACCCACCCCCACCTTTTCGCTACTTTCTCTCTTTTATTATGTTTTCAAAGATGTACAATGCAAAAAACTCAAATTATTGATATTAAATTTTTGTACTATCAACTCCATACCACCACACCCTCTCACTATTTTCTTAACCGTTGTGTTTCCATTATATAAAATACAACAAACCCTAATTATTGTTATTAATTTTTTTGGCACGACAAACCCCAAGGAGAACCGCCCTCTCGCTACTCTCTTTGTTGTGTTCTTTATTCCAAGATGTATAATCTACAAAACTCTAATTTTCCTTGATTCATTTTTTTGCATAACAAGCCATTGGCCAACCTTATCCTCTCGCTACTCTCCCTCTCTTGAGTTCGGTATTTTAAGACGTATAATAACAAAAACCTTACTAATTTCTATTAAAATTTCTATACTACAAACCCTAGGCCACCTTTACTCCCGCGCTATTCTCTATCTAATATTCTATATTTTAAGGTGCATATTCCAAAAAACCCTAATTACAGCTATTGAAATGTTTGTGCCACAAACCCTTGACCACCCCTACGTTTTCGCTACACTCTCTCTTTTATTATATATTCAAAGAAGTACAATTCAAAAAACTCATGTTATTAATATTAAAATTTTCCACTACAAACTCCATACCACCCCACCCTCTCACTATTCTGTTATGCGTTGTGTTTTCATAAAATAAAATACAACAAACCCTAATTATTACAATTAATTTTTTTATGCGATAAACCCAAAGCACATCCACCCTCTCGCTACTCCTTTTATTGTGTTCTGTATTCCAAGATGTACAATCCAAAAAGCTCTAGTTTTTATCGATCGAATTTTTTACACAACAAACCTTTGGCCTACCCAATTCTCTCGCCTCTCTTCCTCTTTTGAGTTCGGTATTTTAAGACGCACAATACCAAAAACCCTACTAATTACTATTAAAAAATTTCTACTACAAACCCTAGGCGACCCTTACTCCCGCGCCATTCTCTATCTAGCAGTCTATATTTCGAGGTGCACATTCAAAAAAATCCTAATTACAACTATTGAATTATTTGCATCACAAACCATTAACCACCCCCACCTTTTCGCTACTTTCTCTCTTTTATTATATTTTCAACGATATACAATGCAAAAAACTCAAGTTATTAATATTAAATTTTTGCACTATAAACTCCATACCACCACACCCTCTCAGTATTTTCTTAAGCGTTGTGTTTCCATTATATAAAATATAAGAAACCCTAATTATTGCTATTAATTTTTTTTGCACGACAAACCATAAGAAGAACCACCCTCTCGCTACTCTTTTTGTTGTGTTCTTTATTCCAAGATGTATAATCTACAAAACTCTAATTTTTCTTGATTCATTTTTTTGCATAACAAGCAATTGGCCAACCTTATCCTCTCGCTACTCTCCCTCTCTTGAGTTCGGTATTGTAAGACGTATAATAACAAAAACCTTACTAATTTCTATTAAAATTTCTATACTACAAACCCTAGGCCACCTTTACTCCCGCGCTATTCTCTATCTAATATTCTATATTTTGAGGTGCATATTCCAAAAAATCCTAATTACAGCTATTGAAATGTTTGTGCCACAAACCCTTGACCACCCTTACGTTTTCGCTACACTCTCTCTTTTATTATATATTCAAAGAAGTACAATGCAAAAAACTCATGTTATTAATATTAAAATTTTCCACTACAAACTCCATACCACCCCACCCTCTCACTATTCTGTTATGCATTGTGTTCATAATATAAAATACAACAAACCCTAATTATTACAATTAATTTTTTTATGCGATAAACCTAAAGCACATCCACCCTCTCGCTACTGCTTTTGTTGTGTTCTGTATTCCAAGATGTACAATCCAAAAAGCTCTAGTTTTTATCGATCGAATTTTTTACACAACAAACCCTTGGCCAATCCAATTCTCTCGCCTCTCTCCCTCTTTCGAGTTTTGTATTTTAAGACGCACGATACCAAAAATCCTATTAATTACTATTAAAAATTTTAAACTACAAACCCTAGGCCACCCTTACTCCCGGGCTATTCTCTATCTAGTAGTCTATATTTCGAGGTGCACATTCAAAAAAACCCTAACTACAGCTATTGAAATGTTTGCACCACAAAATATTAACCACCACCTTTTCGCTACTTTCTCTCTTTTATTATGTTTTCAAAGATGTACAATGCAAAAAACTCAAATTATTGATATTAAATTTGTGCACTATAAACTCCATACCACCCCACCCTCTCACTATTCTGTTATGCGTTGTGTTTCCATGATGTAAAATACAACAAACCCTAACTATTGCTATTAATTTTTTGCGCGATAAACCCCAAGCACATCCTCTCTCTCACTACTCTTTTTGTTGTATTGTGTATTCCAAGATGTACAATCTAAAAAGCTCTAATTTTTATCGATTGAATTTTTTTGCACAACAAACCCTTGGCCAACCCAATCCTCTCGCCTCTCTCCCTCTCTTGAATTCGGTATTTTAAGACACACAATACTAAAAACCCTACTAATTACTATTAAAAATTTTATACTGCAAACCCTAGGCAACCCTTACTCCCGCACTATTCTCTATCTAGTAGTCTATATTTCGAGGTGCATATTCAAAAAAACCCTAACTACAACTATTATAACGTTTGCACCACAAACCATTAACCACCACCACATTTTCGCTACTTTCTCTCTTTTATTATGTATTCAAGGATGTACAATGCAAAAAACTCAAGTTATTGATACTAAATTTGTGCACTATAAACTCCATACCACCCCACCCTCTCACTATTCTGTTATGCGTTGTGTTTCCATGATGTAAAATACAACAAACCCTAACTATTGCTATTAATTTTTTGCGCGATAAACCCCAAGCACATCCTCTCTCTCGCTACTCTTTTTGTTGTGTTGTGTATTCCAAGATGTACAATCTAAAAAGCTCTAATTTTTGTCGATCGAATTTTTGGCAGAACAAACCTTTGGCCACCCCAATCCTCTCGCCTCTCTCCCTCTCTTGAGTTCGGTATTTAATACGCATAAAACAAAAACCCTACTAATTACTATTAAAAATTTTCTACTACAAACCCTAGGCGACCCTTACTCCCGCGCCATTCTCTATCTAGCAGTCTATATTTCGAGGTGCACATTCAAAAAAATCCTAATTACAACTATTGAATTTTTTGCATCACAAACCATTAACCACCCCCACCTTTTCGCTACTTTTTCTCTTTTATTATGTTTCTAAAGATGTACAATGCAAAAAACTCAAGTTATTAATATTAAATTTTTGCACTATAACTCCATACCACCACACCCTCTCAGTATTTTCTTAAGCGTTGTGTTTCCATTATATAAAATATAAGAAACCCTAATTATTGCTATTAATTTTTTTTGCACGACAAACCCTAAGAAGAACCACCCTCTCGCTACTCTCTTTGTTGTGTTCTTTATTCCAAGATGTATAATCTACAAAACTCTAATTTTCCTTGATTCATTTTTTGCATAACAAGCCATTGGCCAACCTTATCCTCTCGCTACTCTCCCTCTCTTGAGTTCGGTATTTTAAGACGTATAATAACAAAAACCTTACTAATTTCTATTAAAATTTCTATACTACAAACCCTAGGCCACCTTTACTCCCGCGCTATTCTCTATCTAATATTCTATATTTTAAGGTGCATATTCCAAAAAACCCTAATTACAGCTATTGAAATGTTTGTGCCACAAACCCTTGACCACCCCTACGTTTTCGCTACACTCTCTCTTTTATTATATATTCAAAGAAGTACAATTCAAAAAACTCATGTTATTAATATTAAAATTTTCCACTACAAACTCCATACCACCCCACCCTCTCACTATTCTGTTATGCGTTGTGTTTTCATAAAATAAAATACAACAAACCCTAATTATTACAATTAATTTTTTTATGCGATAAACCCAAAGCACATCCACCCTCTCGCTACTCCTTTTATTGTGTTCTGTATTCCAAGATGTACAATCCAAAAAACTCTAGTTTTTATCGATCGAATTTTTTACACAACAAACCTTTGGCCTACCCAATTCTCTCGCCTCTCTTCCTCTTTTGAGTTCGGTATTTTAAGACGCACAATACCAAAAACCCTATTAATTACTATTAAAAATTTTAAACTACAAACCCTAGGCCACCCTTACTCCCACGCTATTCTCTATCTAGTAGTCTATATTTCGAGGTGCACATTCAAAAAAACCCTAACTACAGCTATTGAAATGTTTGCACCACAAAATATTAACCACCACCACCTTTTCACTACTTTCTCTCTTTTATTATGTATTCAAGGATGTACAATGCAAAAAACTCAAGTTATTGATATTAAATTTGTGCACTATAAACTCCATACCACCCCACCCTCTCACTATTCTGTTATGCGTTGTGGTTCCATGATGTAAAATACAACAAACCCTAATTATAGCTATTAATTTTTTGCACGATAAACCCCAAGCACATCCACTCTCTCACTACTCTTTTTGTTGTGTTGTGTATTCCAAGATGTACAATCTAAAAGCTCTAATTTTTGTCGATTGAATTTTTTGTAGAACAAACCCTTGGCCACCCAATCCTCTCGCTCTCTCCCTCTCTTGAGTTCGGTATTTTAATATGCATAAAACCAAAAACCTACTAATTACTATTAAAATTTTATACTACAAACCCTAGGCCACCTTACTCCCGCGCTATTCTCTATCTAGTAGTCTATATTTCGAGGTGCACATTTCAAAAAATCCTAATTACAGCTATTGAAATATTTGCAACACAAACCATTAACCACCCCCACCTTTTCGCTACTTTCTCTCTTTTATTATGTTTTCAAAGAATGTACAATGCAAAAAACTCAAGTTATTGATATTAAATTTTCCACTATAAAGTCCATACCACCCCACCCTCTACTATTCTCTTAAGCATTGTGTTTCCATTATATAAAATACAACAAACACTAATTATTGCTATTAATTTTTTTTTCACGAAAAACCCCAAGAAGAACCACGCTCTCGCTACTCTCTTTGTTGTGTTCTTTATTCCAAGATATATAATCTAAAGAACTCTAATTTTTCTCGATTCATTTTTTTGCATAACAAAGCCGTTGGCCAACCTAATCCTCTCGCTACTCTCCCTCTCTTTGAGTTCGGTATTTTAAACGTATAATACAAAAACCCTACTAATTTCTATTAAAATTTCTTATACTACAAACCTTAGGCCACCCTTACTCCCGCACTATTCTCTATCTAATATTCTATATTTTGAGGTGCATATTCCAAAAAACCCTAATTACAGCTATTGAAATGTTTGTGCCACAAACCCTTGACCACCCCTACGTTTTCGGTACGCTCTCTCTTTTGTTATATATTCAAAGAAGTACAATGCAAAAAATTGAAGTTATTAATATTAAAACTTTCCACTACAAACTCCATATCACCCCACCCTCTCACTATTCTCTTATGCGTTGTGTTTTCATGATATAAAAATACAACAAACCCTAATTATTGCTATTAATTTTTTTATGTGATAAACGCAAAGCACATCCACCCTCTCGCTACTCCTTTTGTTGTGTTTTCTGTATTCCAAGATGTACAATCCAAAAAGCTCTTCTTTTTATCGATCGAATTTTTACACAACAAACCCTTGGCCAACCCAATCTCTTGCCTCTCTCCCTCTCTTGTTCGGTATTTTAAGACACACAATACCAAAAAACCCTATAATTACTATTAAAAATTTTATACTACAAACCCTAGGCCACCCTTACTCCCGCGCTATTCTTTATCTAGTAGTCTATATTTCGAGGTGCACATTCAAAAAAACCTTAACTACAACTATTGAAATGTTTGCACCACAAACCATTAACCACCAGCACCTTTTCGCTACTTTCTCTCTTCTATTATGTATTCAAGGATGTACAATGCAAAAAAACTCAAGTTATTGATATTAAATTTGTGCACTATAAACTCCATATCACCCTCACCATCTCATTATACTGTTATGTTTGTGTTTCCATGATATAAAATACAGCAAATCCTAACTGTTACAATTAATTTTTTTGCAGACAAACCCTAACCCATCCCACCCTCTCGCTAGTCTCTTGTTGTGTTTTGTATTACATGATTTTTATATTTAGAAAACTCTAATTTTAACGATTGATTTTTTTGCACCGCACAAACCCTTGGCCAACCCTATCCTCTCGCTACTCTATCTCTTGAGTTCTGTATTTTAATATGCATAATACAAAAAATATGCTATTAAGTTTTATACTACAAAAGCCATCCTAGCATTCACTACTCTATTTATTATATATTTCTTACTACTAACAACCCAAATTCTACCTCTCCTCACTATCATCTTTAACTATTATATATTTCGCGGCCACAATTCTTCTAAAAAATTCAAATTACTGCTATTTAAATTTTGCACCACAAAACCCTTAACCACCCCCATATTTTCACTACTCTCCCTCTTTTGTTATATATTCAAAGAAGTACAATACAAAAAACTCAAGTTATCGATATTAAATTTTTGCCCTATAAACTCCATATCACCCCCCACCATCTCACTATACTGTTATGTGTTGTGTTTCCATGATATAAAATACAGCAAACCCTAACTGTTGCCATTAATTTTTTGCACGACAAACCAAACCCACCCCACCCTCTCGCTACTCTCTTTGTTGTGTTCTGTATTACATGAGGTACAATTCAGAAAACTCTAATTTTAATTATTAATTTTTTTGCTCCGCACAAACCCTTAGCCAACCCTATCCTCTCGCTACTCTCTCTCTTGCGTTCTGTATTTTTAAATGCATAATACGAAAAATCTTAGTTATTGCTATTAAAGTTTTCATACTACAAACCCTAGGCCATCCCTACCCCTCACTACTCTTTATCTAATATTTTATATTTTAGATTATACATTTCAAAAAAACCCAAATTACTGCTATTTAAATTTTGCAGTACAAACCCTTAACCACCCCCATATTTTCACTACTCTCTCTCTTTTGTTATGTAATCAAAGATGTACTATGCAAAAAAACTCAAGTTATTGATATTAAATTTTTGCATTATAAACTTCATTCCACCCCCACGCTCTCACTATACTCTTATGTATTGTGTTTTCATGGTATAAAATACAGAAAACCCTAACTGTTGTAATTAATTTTTTTGCAAGACAAACCCTAACGAATCCCACCCTCTCGCTACTCTCTTTGTTGTGCTCTGTATTACATGATTTACAATTCAGAAAACTATAATTTTAACGATTGATTTTTTTGCACCGCACAAACCCTTGGCCAACCCTATCCTCTCGCTACTCTATCTCTTGAGTTCTCTATTTAAGATGGTATAATACAAAAAACCTAGTTATTGCTATTAAAGTTTTTATACTACAAACCCAAGGCCATCCCTACGCCTCACTACTTCTATTTAGTATTCTATATTTTGAGGTGTACATTCAAAAAAATCCAAATTACTGCTATTTAAATTTTTGCACCACAAACCCTTAACCACCCCTACATTTTCACTACTCTCTCTCTCTTTTATTATATATTCAAAGATGTACAATACAAAAAACTCAAGTTATTGATATTAAATTTTTATCCTATAAACTCCATATCGCCCCCACAATCTCACTATAATGTTATGTGTTGTATTTTCATGACATAAAATACAGCAAACCCTAATTATTGCTATTATTTTTTTGCACGACAAACCCTAACCCAACCCACCCTCTCGCTACTCTCTTTGTTGTGTTTTGTATTACATGACGTACAATTCACAAAACTCTAATTTTAATGATTGATATTTTGCACCGCACAAACCCTTAGCCAACCCTATCCTCTCGTTACTATCTCTCTTGAGTTTTATATTTTAAGATGCATAATACAAAAAATCCTAGTTATTACTATTGAAGTTTTCATACTACAAACCCTAGGCCAACCTACCCCTCAGTACTCTTCTATCTAATATTTTATATTTCTAGGTATACATTAAAAAAAAATCCAAATTACTGCTATTTAAATTTTGCAGTACAAACCCTTAACCACCCCCATATTTTCGCTACTCTCTCTCTCTTTGTTATGTAATCAAAGATGTACTATGCAAAAAACACAAGTTATTGATACTAAATTTTTGCCTATAAACTCCATACCACCCCCACCCTATCACTATAGTCTTATGTGTTATGTTTTTCATGATATAAAATACAGAAAATCCTAACTATTGCAATTAATTTTTTTGGAAGACAAACCCTAACCATCCCACCCTCTCGCTACTCTTTTTGTTGTATTCTATATTATATAATTACAATTTACAAAACTCTAATTTTAACGATTGATTTTTTTGCACCGCACAAACCCTTGGCCAACCCTATTTCTCGCTGCTCTATCTTTTGACTTCTGTACTTTAAGATGCATAATACAAAAACCCCAGTTATTGCCATTAAAGTTTTTATGCTACAAACCCAAGGCCATCCCTACCGCCTCACTACTCTCTATATAGTATTTTATATTTCGAGGTGTACATTCCAAAAAATCCAAATTACTGCTATTTAGATTTTTCACTACAAACCGTTAACCACCCCCACATTTTCACTACTCTCTCTTTTGTTATATATTGAAGAAGTACAATACAAAAAACTCAAATATTGATATTAAATTTTTGCCCTATAAAACATATCACACCCACCATCTCACTATACGGTTATGTATTGTGTTTCCATGATACAAAATACAGCAAACCCTAATATTACCATTAATTTTTTTGTACAACAAACCTAACCCACCCCACCCTATCGCTACTCTTTTTGTTGTTTTGTATTACATAATGTACAATTCACTAAACTCTAATTTTAATGATTGATTTTTTTGCACCACACAAACCCTTAGCCAACCCTATCCACTCGCTATTCTCTCTCCTGAATTCTATATTTTAAGATGCATAATCAAAAAATCCTAGTTCTTGTTATTAAAGTTTTCATACTACAAATCCTAGGCCAACCCTACCCCTCACTACTCTCTATCTAATATTTTATATTTCGAGGTATACATTCCAAGAAAACCTAAGTAACTGCTTTTAAATTTTATAGTTCAAACCTTTAACACCCCCATATTTTCGCTACTCTCTCTTTTGTTATGTAATCAAAGATGTACTATGCAAAAAACTCGAGTTATTGATATTAAATTTTTGCATTATAAACTCCATACCACCCTCACCCTCTCACTATACTCTTATGTATATGTTAATGATATAAAACACAGAAAACCCTAACTGTTGCAATTATTTTTTTGCAAGACAAACCCTAACCCATCCCACCCTCTCGCTACTCTTTTTGTTGTATTCTTATATTATATGATTTACAATTCACAAAACTTTAATTTTAACGATTGATTTTTTGCACCGCACAAACCCTTGGCCAACCCTATTCTCTTGCTGCTTTATCTCTTGAGTTCTGTATTTTAAGATGCATAATACAAAAAATCTAGTTATTGCTATTAAAGTTTTTATATTACAAACCCAAGGCCATCCCTACCGCCTCACGACTCTCTATTTAGTATTTTATATTTTAGGTGTACAGTCCAAAAAATCTAAATTACTGCTATTTAAATTTTTGTACCACAAACCCTTAACCACCCACACATTTTCACTACTCTCTCTCTTGTTATATATTCAAAGAAGTACAATACAAAAAATCCTAATTCTTTGGTTTTAAAGTTTCATACTACAAACCCTAGGCCAACCCTATCCCCTCACTACTCTCTATCTAATATTTTATATTTCGAGGTATATATTCCAAAAAAACCCAATTACTGCTATTTAAATTTTTGCAGAGTACAAACCCTTAACTACCCCCATATTTTCGCTACTCTCTCTCTTTTGTATGTAATTAAGATGTACTATGCAAAAAACTCAAGTTATTATATAAATATTTGCATTATAAACTCCATACCACCCCCACCCTTTCACTATACTCTTATGTATTGTGTTTTCATGATATAAAATACAAAAAATCCGAACTATTGCAATTAATTTTTTTACAAGAAAAACCCTAACCCATCC